>JAPMOQ010032404.1:1144164-1174342 GCA_026543055.1 Argiope trifasciata | reverse complement strand
GCTTCATACAGAAACATTTCGGAATATGCTTCATACAGAAACATTTCAGAATATGCTTCATATAGAATCATTACAGCCAAATTTTTCATGGCTTTCCTTCAAACGATGCTTTTATTATTAATTTTTTTTCATGTCCATTTAGTCCCGAATTTAAACATAAAAATACTATTAACTTGCTATAGAGGTGTATTACCTATATAATTTTGATGAAAGAATTGAAGTACTTAAAACGTAGGACGGCCTGAAGAAAAACAAAGGTAACAACTGTACTTAGTTATATATGTAGTAATAATTTAAATTCGAGCTTTTTCGAATCCTCGATATTGATGATGGCATTTGAAATCATAATGAAATTTCTTCTATTTTAAACACCGACAGATGCCCTTGATTCAAGGTCAGTTAATTCGTTAATGGAACGGAATATCAAACTTCAATATAGTAAGAAAATCTTAGCTTGGTATAGCGAATATACTATTCACTGTCAATTCATGTATGTAAGATGTAGCAAAATTACAATAGAGTTTTAAATTTTGGTCATTATTTTCATGAATTGTCAAAGTAAAATTCAAGTTCCTTAAACTATTTCTTTATTAATGGTAATTTTATCAAATTATAGTCCGTAGGAAATGCACTAGATAATTTCTACTCAATAAAAATTATGAATAAATTTCTATGTTTCAAAATGCAATCTGATTTATAAATCTCAAATATTAAATAGCGATAATCAGGTTTTATAACATATTTTCAGATTTTAAAACGATATTCAGGAATAAATTGATATGCTTATATCTTATAATTAGCTCGGGGTTATACAAATTGAAAAAATTTTGATTTTAATGACCTCCAAAATTACTAAGCTTTAATAATTCATTATTTAAAAATAATTTGATTAATACTCAGCATATATGGGTTAACATTTAGCATTTGCTTCAAGCATAGTATAGCTAGAAAAACTGCTCGAAAAATATATCCCAATAATTTCAAAACAAATTCAAGAACAAAATGGGGATAATATGTCGTCTTCCACCAGGGTGCACCTCATGTATGATGATGAAAAGCTTTGGCTTATTGATAGGTTCTCGCTACCTTTGTGTAGACAAAAATTGGATGAGACCATCTACGTCCTCCGATGAGGGAATGTCCTAACCGAAAGATCCGATGATGGCCCTCAGTACTCAACCTCAGTTCCCTAATGTTGTCACGGCGTTCGGGTCAGTCATATTTAATCCTTATGCAGCCATGTTCCGACGGCCTGTGGCCTTTATGGATATGGCCTTAAATCTCACACATGACCAATTGCTCGCCGGTCCCAATTTAGCCTGATTGGGGCAATGGCAAAAACTACTTTGGGGCCCCCTTAACTTCACTGATTCTGTAAGTATTGCTATTTTGTTTTAAAAAGTTCATTAGGAAACGTAAAATACATTCTCTATTCTCTGGGCCTCTGATTTGGGGGACCAGGGTGGCATATTCGACTGCCTTATTCAGGTTCTGATTGTACGACCATCCCCACCAGTGGAAGCTTCTCGCAAATTATCGGTAAAATGAGCAGTCATCGAAAACCCCTTAAGAAAGGAAAAAGAGAGCAAAATGCGTTGTTCTGAAGGCACGCATATGTCGCCATGGTTACCATAATTTATCTCTCTCTATTTCAAGAATGAAACCACTATTCAAAACTGTTTGAGTTTAGTTATATTGATGTCCCATTTTGAAACAACATTAAGGTTATTTTGGAACGAACCTCGTCATTTTATTCAGTGGTCAGATGAGGAATACGACTCCCGAGTTGAAACTCCACTCTTCAAACCTTCACACCACAACAGTGGGTGGATGTTTGGCCCTGAAGGATTTAACATGCAAGAGACCAGCTTAAACTGTAGTTCTTTAGTGGAATCGGACCTGCAATATGCGGTTCCAAAACTGAGACCTTACTACGGCCTTCATTACTACGGCCTGTTTGAAATATTATACAGTAATAAAAATTTTGTAATTATGATTAATGGATTGTGTTTCGACTAATACTTAATATGGGTCAAAATCAGAGTTTTTTTTTACAGCAAATAGGGCTTGTGACCTCAAAATCAAATTAGTAGAGATAAAAAAAAGTTAATTCCAATACGAAGCAAATTATCCTCAACAGAATGATTCAACAGCAAACGATTTTTACATTCATCAATTTTAAATCTGCTTTTAGCTCATTTATTCCTTTAAAGTTCTTACTTTAAGGGGAAAAATGTTCTTTTCCATCACCATGATTTATTTTCTTTCTAGATTACTAAGAATGATGAATGTTTCACTGCTTTAGCCTAGATTTGCATTTCTTTGATACCGAAGCAATAAATGGTAAGGATCAAGATGCATCTGTTCGTGTAATAGCAAAATAAGCGTTGCAGTGAGACTGAGAGAAAATGCTGGAATAGAACATCGCAAGAGAATTGGTCACAAAATACAATACGAGGTAGAAAATATGGATATATCATCATGAGTGGGGAAGAAAATCCATTTATGAATTCCGTATTTTAAATGAGTAACGACAAATCATGAACTATAACATACAAGTGAAAACTCAAACCTCTTTGTTTGATTAACGCTTGATTACTTGGTCTATTGTACATTCTTTATTGAAGATTCCATTCGAATTCATCTAATGAAATTCAATTGGTGTGTGAAGAGTATATTTAGATCTTTTTTGATAATTGAGAATAAAACTTGTGTAAATTTTAGAGTTTCAAGATTTTATTTGAGCACTTCATTTGCGTATTGTCACATTTAGTTCACACAATGAAAATATAAAACAATGAATAATATCAGGGTATCTTAATAAAGAGCGCAGGAAAATAAATCCATTTGTAGAGAAATTGGTATGGTTTACCACTATTTAATAGAATGTATAGAGGTCTTAGATTCAAAAAAAAATCTGTGGATTATAACTAATGATTTAAGTACAATATTGGTGGTACCAGGGTATCTCAAAACCCTGAAGGATAGGATGTTAAAGATGAACAGTTTCATTCCAACTGTTTGAGATTGTGCAGATGGGGAGAAAGACAGCTATTTACTACCCCGAAAGGAATGATAATTTGACTGTTTGGTCAGTATGAGGTTGGACAATACTTATTCAGCAGTCAGCTACAACAAATCCTTTCGATACTGCTAGGTTCAGTAGTTGCGGGGTGTTCGACTGCATAAAAGATGAAGGAAGTCTCTTAATAACCCCAGATAGCAGTGTATTCCCGTTGCATTGGAATTTAAGCAGAAGAGACTTCTTGTTTGCTTGGAAGTCAAGAAAAGTAGACTTTCAAGTGGAGTATGAGCGATCAGTAGGTCGCTTTTAAAAACAGAGCAAATTTATTTTTACGATCACGAGGGAAGCTCAAAGAGTTTCTTGTAAAATTAGTAGTTTATGAAGCAAATAAAAATGGTCTTGGAGAAAGTATTCACAAACGTGATATGAAATAATTTATCGGAAATTGTATAAAAATAACGAATCACTCCATGTGAATAAATATATGACTGGTAAAGAAAACTGTTTCCCTATTTTCTTTTATAGAATCTTCTATCTTTCTCAAACAGGAGCACAGGGAATGTGGTCACATACAATGCAGAAATACTTCCTTTAGGGAAGAGCCCCCTATATTCGAAAATTATTAAAACATTTCAATTTTGTTAGTTCTGGATGGTTTATTCCATAGGTTTTAGCAATATATAAAGTAATTAGTTCCACCTATGAATTAAGGAACAAGTAAACTTTCAAAAGTTTGACACCAAAAGTGAATATTTCGATGCTACTTGAAAATGTTCCCTAAACATATTTCTCCAGGGCGTCATTCAAGAAGAACTGCTAGCAATCCTATTAATGAACGTCATTTAAACTCTTCAGTCTACACGATATGTATTTTTATCCCACGCTGAAGAACAAACGCTTACACATCATATCTCGACAATGAAATGAATTACCGAAACACGATAAGAATTCGAACACATCCTGAGAAAATAAGATAGCGGGAAAGACATTTTCTTTGAGAAGAAAGGTCAGGAGACTATACATGCCGGTTGCCTAGCAACTCAATCCAGCAAAACCCTCGGAACAAGAGGTTTTAATTGTTTCGTAACAGATTAGTCAAATACTCTTAATGGGTTAACTCTCTCCTTTCTCTCAGGGACTACTTTTCTTACAAAACTTCATTTCCCTCTGTATAAGTGTTTCATTGGGATAGGTAATGGTTATAACTGTTAAAAAACAGTCAAATGAGCATAGTTAATGT
This sequence comes from Argiope trifasciata, assembly GCA_026543055.1. NCBI lineage: Eukaryota > Metazoa > Arthropoda > Arachnida > Araneae > Araneidae > Argiope > Argiope trifasciata. The sequence continues at coordinate 1,170,077 of JAPMOQ010032404.1, read as the reverse complement.
GTCAACTTATCAAGAATTTTAAGTTTGGGGAAAATTACCATTGTGATATTTTAATCTTGAAAATGTGATAAAGGTTTTATTATTTGAGGAAGATCATTTTCATTTTTTTATTTTCCGCCTTTTTGTAAATTAGTGGGTAAATTTTTTTAAATTATATTAGCGTAGTCAAGTACCGTTAAGCTCAAATTTCTGTTATTTCGCATCGAAAGAATTGCTAATAAGAATAATAACTCTAGATGTTCTTAAGTTTTTTTTTGTTCAATATTTGTTTGAAGTCATGTAATGAACGAATAATACTATCAGATTTAATAAATTATGGGTCCTATCTTACGATTTACTTCATGAAACAGTATTATTCAAATGGTAGTGGACTAATATATAAATTATTCTTCATCTATTATTCTTAATTATCGTTCTCCTAAATGAAAAATGGAAAGATATAGCTGCGAAAAAGAGATTTTGGGATTTAGAGAATATAGAAACCATAGATAGTTGTAGAAATTCCAATCTTTTTATATTACAATATTTTCCCAATGTATACAACTTAAACGAAGTCCCAAACACAGATTATACACAGCTGCTGATATTATTATGGACTCATAATAAATTAAAGACGAGTTAATAAAAAAATAAAGTACTAGCTGGAATGTTGCTGCCTCAGAAGATATTTATTTTCTTTTAGGCAATGAATACATTAATTGAAATGAAAGGACATATAAAGGAGAAGCATAAATAATATTTATTTTTATTATTCTATTCTACAAACAAATATTCATTTTTATGTATTAGATTTGTGTATTATTTTAGAATTGTAAATCTTGGTGTTTTTTCAGAATGGTAATGAAAGAAACTACTTATTGCAACTCGTGATTTGCTTAATATTCGTTCAGAATTCTGAAGCTTAATATTAGAAAATGTGATTAAAATATTTTCTTTAAAAAATGATTAAACATAAGAAATATATTTATATCTGTAAATATTTAATATAGTTAAAAAGGTAATTTTTTGAAAACTAAGATGGGGCAAATCATTTGCACTATATTTTAATGATGTTACTAGGAAAAGCGCTAAATTTTTTTAAATGTTAAAATTTCAAACATATAGGACTGATTCCTTTAAAACTTTCTCGCTCATTCTCTAATAAAATTATTTCCTCAAAGACAGACATTGCATTTACACACAATATCTACCAAATATTTACATACAATAGCTACAAAATATTAACGTCTAGCTTGAATTTAGCATCTTTTCTGAATCTATTATGTCTCAATGGCAAATTATTTGGTAATTAATAGATGCGGTAAATAGATCCGAAAATATTTTTTATACTTTAGATGATTGTATTATGCCTATAGCCATCCCGTAACTACAAGTAGTAAGGAGGCGAAGTTTTATCGGCATTAGTGAGCGGCACGCCAGCGCATAAGAGACATACAGACAAGCAGTCATTTTTATTTATATATACTGAAGAGAATAAAATAATACATAACAGATTGTTACACAGGAATGTCATAAGACATCTTTAGATAACTGTACATTATTTGTAAGGGAACGTCATATGACATCCTTCGATAATCGAATACAATTGTTCGGAATTTCATAAAAAACCACTGTTCATTCGCGTTAGTTCGTACAAAAAACACCCTCAGACTAACAATGTTTTAAATGGATCTCCTTTTCGCGCACAATTATCCAATAGATTAAAATCTGAAAGACCATCTTATAGTCTTTTTTTGACACAATTTTTGCCTAACTTTACCTTTTTTTAATATTACGTGAAACATAACACAAGGTATAATCATGATTACAACATAAAAAAATAATCATATAGCATCATTTTTTTTTCGTTTCTTTTTATTCAATTCAGAAATTTCAAACACTGAAACATTTGCCAATCAACAAATAATTTGCTTTCATTCCCTTAATATTTTTTTATCATTATAAATTTTTCCATCGAGCCTCTAATAACGTCAAGATGAAAATCATGACATGTTGTTAGCAGCGGATTTATTTAATTCAGTCTAATAAAAACATATAAATGTATTTTGTCGGTTTTGCCGTCATTCTTCTACAAACGAAGACATTATCAAACTATAAAACATTATTTATCCTTTGATGGTAATAAGTAACTTGTCATATGAATGTCCATTATTACATTTACCGCCTACTTAAAAAATCGTATTCTAAGTAAACATTTCCTTTAAAAAAATTATACCTTCCAAAGCTGAACTTATAAACGTAGCCCGAAAAGAAAAGGAAAGGAAAAAAGTGTGAACACGTTAATCAATACACACGAAGATGAAACAAAGGGGGAAAATATTGTTATTTTTCTCTAATGTTATCGGCAGAAGTGTGACTAAAACCTTTTGCAAACGCATTGCCCAGATCCGTTAAAAATGGCCAAACACTCCAGTCATCGATCGGATGCTTCCGCCAAAGGATAAATAATGCAGGTCGATTCATCGATACGAAATCCCATTGATATTCTTATACGTGATTTCCTTAATCTGCGAATCAGTATTATGACTCGTTACAAGTGCCGGAAGATTGCTCAGCTCAAATAATGACAAAAATATTCCCGTGTTTGTCTTCTCCACTAAGTTGCCTTGAACTTTTGAAAGAGGTAACTTTTTATTCGTTTATGGGACAGTTTTATTCATCAATCTATATGGCCTTCGGCAATTGACCCAACTCATCTATAAAAAATGAATGCAGTTTAGACTTTTGATTATGATCATGGATTGTTGGTTTAAAGTTTTGACTTCATGATTTTTATTAGAACGTAGTCAAGTGACCAGTTTTATTTATAGGTCTGATTTATGGCGAATAGTCTCATTTATGTATGAAAAATGAGCACACCTTACATCTCAGCAGGACTTTTGACTGCAATCTTAGATGGATGGATGAACGTGTTGATTTGTTGAGCTTCAAAAGAGTGCAGTAAGGCGACCTAAGTAATCTAAACTGGGCTGATTTCAATGACGAATTTCGACATTTAGAAAATCCAGACAACTTGCTAAATGAGATCTCTTTGATAAACTAGCTAATTCATTTTCACATTCTGCTAACATAACTAACGTGGGAGAAGGGGGTGGTTTATAATACATTCCATTAGATCTCGAATGTAGCAATGAATAGAATTTTAGGAAAATACGTGAAAAGGTGCATCGTCTAATGTATCTAGAACAGCGATCAAATGGCGAGAACGATAATTGAACTGGCATCCCCCACACCACACCACCGAATTTTATATAGAGAAAATTTTATTGTGAAGAAAGACAATTTATTCCGGAGAAGATTATGACTTTTTAATTAGAATTTAAAAAATATGTAAAAATAATCTATGTTAAGAAATATGAATACAATAAAACAATATGATAGTGAATATAATATATATTCTATATATAAATAATACATCTTCAATTAAAATCTACAACAGATTATGTTTTTAAACAATGATCGTATATATGCTTCTTAAAAATTTATTTAAATCTACATTTAGCTGAAGGATAAGTGTTATTATATTTGAGCATTACTCAGTTTCCAATATTTCATCCTGCTCCGTTAGTGGATTTTATGAATCTTTCACTAAAACAAAAGGAAAAGGTTAAAAATTCGGAGTTAGTTCTCAGTTTTAAAAAGTAGTAAAAGTTTAAAAGTAACAACATGGCATTCCCAAGGTAGAAGTAAATAGTTTTAATCTATTTTGATTGCGAAAATCGGTCACAATTTGAATTTAAAAATTGGAAAATCATCTGTCTATTCTGTTCTTTTATTTATTAAAAAGGTATAATCCTAGAAGTTTTAAAATTCCCGTTGTCTTTCAAGATTTAAAGGTAAAATATTTGTCGATGCCTTCCAACTTTTGAAGGAAATATCTTTAAATTAGAGGTATACCCTCATTGTTTATATTTGCAGTTGTGTAAACATCAATTTAAAAAAAAATATTCGGGTCAAAATTTGTAATATGTCTATCAGTAATTCGGAGAACTGTTCTTTTATGAATTACTTTCATTTAAAAATTTATGATATTTTTTTTCACATTATTGTGTTTATTAAATTTTGCATTTTTTCTTCAATTCATGTAAAAGTAAAACAACTATATTTTATGCACTTTAGAAAACATTCTTGCAATGTAAAATGACAACTCAAATTTGTATTAACTAAACAACAATTTCATATGCTTTCTATAAAGATACATACAAAAATCAGAAATTCTGGATTTTTTCCATCTTTTTTTTAGTTTTATGGTTGTAGTTCTATCTTGTTAGTACAAAACACGTACAACATCGTGCGATATCTACCTGATATTATCCTGGCATTCAAAATATCGAGCGATATCATGGGAATATAGTGCAATAGAGTATGCTGAAATTATAATTTCCATTCTGGACATCTTATGTTCTTATCCCTATTTCAGATATCTCATCTAATTCCTTAATTTTTCATAAACTACTTGTGGAACAGTCTTACAATAATATTAAGTATTTCAATAGGGAATACTTTTTAAACCACTAGTTTCATTGAAAGGCTCACCAATCACGTAACACGAGCTTGCAAATAGTAATCAGGAGATTAGAACCAACTTATTGATTTGAATTTCCCATTTTTCATTTGAACTTCTGAATAAAACAATTATTTCGTATTTTCTGAATATGCAAATTTGAAATTCAAAGAACATTAATACATTCAATACCTTCAACATGATATATTTAATCGTTGCTAAAGTACAACACCCCACATACACGTCAATTCAAATTCAAAGAAGCTTTAAATTACTCGTTTTTTTAAGATAATTTTGTTGCAATCATTTTGAATTCTCTCCCTTAAAAATTTCAGACTCGTCTGAATTCTATTAAAGACTAGATTAATATGATATTTCTTCCTGTATATTTAAAATCATAAAGATAGGCAAAGGACTAGACCATCATAGCCCCAGTAGTTCGCACATTCACATCACACTATTGTTCCGTATGAAAGATAAACATAAAAATATGAAATCAGTGATTTACAGATGTGTCATCGATGGCCGTCAGATCTCTCCCCCCACCCCCTCCTCTAACCACTATTATTTTCAAAAATATTTTGCAATTTACTAATTTACTAGTGTGACCGAAAAGGCACTAAAATTTTACTTCTGTCAAGTTAGACTATTAAAATCAATAAATCATACCATTTAATTAAAATACATTTAATGTCATTAAGGGAGAAGATTTACACGGGGACAAAACTATTTTGGACAATGATATTTAACATATATGCATTAAAATAATACTTGCGGATTAAATCCTGCTTTACACTCGCTTCCAAGACAAGGACTGATTGTTCTTGGCAGAGGTCGCTAGAAGGCCGAGAAATACAGTTACGGTTACTTTGTACAACATCATTTGAGTAATTACAGATACGTAAGACGGATAATAGCTTTTTAATCAATGTAACAATTTCAATTACGCCAGGAAATGTTTTCTGTAGAAGATTGTTTTCTAAACTATTTTGTAAGATAACCATTGACATTGATTTATAAGTATCGTGCTTTGAATTCAATAGCATGCCAATTCCTAAACTCAATTCAAGAATAAAAATAACATTCATTTTTAATTTTTTTCTATCGTCACAGATATATTAAAACTTATTTTTCAGAATGAAATTCATTTTCTTAGGGAGTAATATAGTAATAAACAAATGATGAATGCATATGTTAAAGCTTTTTGAGTCAATATATTTTGCAGTGAACATTTGGGGAAGAAATATATTTTCTTTGGTATGAAGATTGAATTATATTTTCTTTGGTATGAAGATTGAATTATATTTTCTTTATTCCTCATATTTATTTATTTTTTCTGATTAAAGTACCAAATATGAACAAAACTCAATGATCAGTATAACAAGTCTTGCTTAGTTCCAATTTTAATCAAAGCAACGTCATTAGCAAGCTTTTATTTTATTGATTATTATTAATTTAACAACTTTAATATAAAAAGAAAACCACCACAAAACATCATATGCTGGTATCATGCAAATGGATTCTCGCTCGTGTGCTATTGTAATAATAAACGTCATAACGGTAGCAATAAAACGCTGTGAAAACCGTTGACATGACATAATAAAAAATATTAAAATAATTCATGATTCAGAAAAATCAGTTTCATTCCAGAGATATAAAAGATATCTTTAATTTTTTTTTTCAGAATGAAAAGTTTGAAACTTGCACCTCAAAACAAAACTTCAAATTTTTTTCTCAAAACTCTATATGTGCTTGGTTTGCCGGAAGTGCAAAACATTAAAAAAGGAAAATGGTAGAAGTTTTTACAAATAGTGCTCATTATATCAATTCTATTAGGAACAGCCAACAGGATCATTTTGATTGTGCGAAACTTTAAAGAGTGCAACACATTTCAGTGTCAAAAGGCAAAAAATTCCAGAATTATGTGGCGAATTTTCGTTTTGGGAAGTTATTTCACGATGTGTTTGAAGAAACCTAAATTACAAGAAATGTTCTAAGTCTTCATCAGAGTGAGACAGCGATATGGTCTTATAACGAAAATGCACATGCGGACATTTAACATCTTGACCATCATTATATTCTCATTCTTTCTTGTTTTGAGTGTAGTATTTTCGATTACGATAGCAAATCGTAAATTTTATGACTTACCCTTACCAAAGTCTATATTAATAAAGATTTGGGACTCTTGTTTAATATGCGGTTTCGTACTGGTTTATTGTTATCGTACCATTACATTCGTATTTACAGTACTGCTTTATGTTTTTTATTCAGTATTCTACTTCTTATGCACCTACATCAAGCGCATTCTTCGAAAATTCCATCACACACTAAACCTTGTCTCTTCATCCGAAGTCTTCCGAATCGGAATAATGAATGAGTATGCTCTCATTTACGAGTTTGCTCTTCACGTAGAGTCGGCGATGTCTTTGCAAGTATTTTTCTTGTGTTGTTCGAATTTCGTAGAAATCTTTACAGCATTTTCGACTTTTTTGGGATTTCACCCGTACAAGTATGATACTTTTGGAATTATAAGGGCAGTCGTTGCCATACTGAATTTTACCTCTTTCTTTGCAGTAACCTGGTTTGCTTTCGAAGTTTCTGAAGAAAACAATAAAGTAAGACAAAAAATGGAAGCAATTGCTTTCCATTTAATTTTATCGACTAAAACTGAAAAACAAGGGTGGGTATTGCACAGATTCATTAAATTAAAAAAGAAGTTTACTTTGAGTGCCTGGGGTATCTTCAGCTTTACCAGAAGTTTCCTGTTGACATCGATTGGTGTTTTGATCACTTATAATATGTTTCTTCTTCTACTTGATATAAATGATGGTAATTATTGAGTATACTCGAAGACCCCATTTTATTCTATCCATCATTGTTTTGAGATTCACAAATGGATTAAACCACTTGCGCTCCCCCAAGCGATTGAAGAGAATCATGATGATGACAATATGAAAGAAAAACTGTGTAAATCACATATATATTGATTGATTAATTGATTTTATCATTTAAATATATATTTTGTTTTGCTTTGAGATATAGCTGCATTGTTGGTATTTCTATTTTGAATCAGAAAGAATGTTCGTCAAAGAAAAACAGAATGAAATATGGACTTTTTTATATCTGTAAAATATTTTTTGGATCAAAACATATATATTTTTTTTGCAAGCGTATGTTTTACCATTATTTCTTTTTAAAAATTTTCAAAAAAGGAAATCTATGATTGCACATTTCATGTTATAATATGAAAACGTTATTAGTTTTTAAGTATATTATATATACACAGTAAAAGCTCTTTATTCGCGGGGTATATGTTCCATAAATATGCCGCAAATACAGAAACCGTGAATACGGCATGGTCATTTATATGGGATTATAGGGGATACGTTCCTAGGTGACAAAATAAATAAAAAACAAATATATAATAAATTATTATTATTATTTCCTGTCTATTCTTTTTTCTTATTCATGTTTCCGGTGGATTATTGCATTCAATTGAGTCGTCCATTCTGTAATCGTATAATAGTAATTTGCTCCAGTCTTTAATCGTTACATTATATCTTTATCATGATAACTTTTCAATACAGTAAAAGCTCCTTATTCGCGCTTCCTTCATTCGCGTTTTCACTATTCGCGGATTTAAAAAATGCGACCCAATTCCTATATTCGCGGCTAAAAATTTCTTTCTTCGCGGATCTAATACATACATACATAATAATAAAAGGATTCCAACAAGTATCCAACCAATATCTTTTGTAAATGCCGTCAAATGGACCAGTAAAAAAAGTAAAATACATCTTATTACAACTTTATCCCATTTCCATCCCATTTAAGAAGTCTGGAGCCAAATCAGTTATATTTTTTAAAAAAGAATTAAAAAGATTGCTCAAACTCTTTTTTTTCTCTCTTTGTGCTATGAAATTCTGAAAATTTGAGTTTTGCTTTGAAAACAATCAACCTCATTTCTCGGATCTATTGAAATTAAAGATACAACTTTTTTGTTTCCGCGTTTGTAAATCATTGTCTGAAATAAAAAAAAACCATTGGCATTGAATGAAAAGGATCCGTATACAGAGCTATCTAAAGTAATAATAAGAGCGGATAAATTGTAAAAAAATTTTTGTTCTCATCAATTTTAGTAAGGTCGATCTTCTTTGAAGAATGAAATGATCTAAGAATTTCGGACTATAGATATTGTAATAGAATTTCATCGTCCTGAGTTTTAATTATTTGCTTTTCTTTAACATATGGTTTGAATTTGCTATCCGGACTGTGAGCGGTGTTCTGAATTCATCTTCTATGATAGAATCCCTTGAAATATTTGATGACACCTGAATCTAATCCTGAAGAATCCAAGTGTTATTCGTTGGAGACTAAAAATATGTTTTTGAATCATTACAAAATTAGTCAAAAGAAATAGTAGCGAAAAGACAGTCAAATATAAAAACATCAATTTTGTATAATGCCAACTGTCCCTTTGAAATACAGATAAAAGCTGATTACCATAACAAAGAATATTAAAATTATCGCGCATTTTCTGTTTCTTTTCAATATTTGTATCGATTTTGCCCTGAATCATCAGTATATCCATGTGCCTTCCATTGCAAAACAATTCATACAAAACAAACAATAAATATTAAAAATAAAATAATAAAATAAGCTTAAGTAGTAAAGGAAAGACAAAAAAATTATGAAGATGCAATTTATTTCTCTTATTGAAACATTTTAATGGTGCTGATTTAAACTTTGTGTTGTATTTGTTGATTGGGAAGAGTACTTGGCGTAATTCCACCTACGCATTGGCACAATTCCGCCAACACTAACGCCTTGACGCCATCTCTCCATCAGCAACGCAAAGTCGTCAGACTCGACGCAGCAGCAATTCTCATACACAAGCCATAACGCTTGGCGCAATAAAATCGTGCGTCTCTCTATAGCCTCACTGGTAGGGGAGTATTGTGGTGACATCTTAATAAGCCAGTAACTAATAACCTCTAAACATCGCTGGCCACTTTTGTATAGTGGATAAATTACTGGACTTCTAAGCCAAACATCGCAGGCTCGATCCTTGGCGGAATTCAACCTACGCATTGGCACAATTCCGCCAACACCTACGTCAAAAGTATTTTCTTACTTAATTCCATTTGCTCGAAACTCATATTTTTTTCTAATAAAAACAAAAATATACCGCAATTTATTTATACCTTTCTCTCAAATATTTTAGCCCTATTAGGTAATGATGGGCGATTCAATTTTCAGGCTTTTATAGTCATTCCTCCAACTTTTTTGAATGATTCTCTATTTCAAAATCATCTCTTCATAGAAAAAATACAGCTTTCTTTTTCAATTGTCCAAAAAGTAACTGAAAACGTAACATTTTAACGATTAAAATATATAAATAATCAGAAATTCATTTAACATTTTGAAAACTTTTCCCACTACTGGGCGTTGTTTGAGAAATTCTTGTAAGTGTCATATTTTTAATATGCTCTCAGAAAACAAGAGATGTCTTTTTTTACCCACCTGCTCTTGAATGCAGTTGAGAATCAATTTTTTTATGCCTTTAGCAATATCTTTCTTCAGAAACACTTTTTTTTTAATATTTCGAGTAAAAATTCCTTTTTTGGCACTGCCATATTCTGTAATCAGTTTCTCGCACCTTTGTTCTTCCAGAAGGGTTTCAGTCTTACACAACGTTTGGTTAGTCATGATAGACAAAACTTTAATAAATAAAATAATCCTTCAGTCTAAAAAGGCAAGAAAATGCCCCAAAAGGAGTTCCAAGAAGTTTTCGAAAAGCGATGATAAACGAAAGAAACAAATATATTTTTTTAAACAGATATTTCGAATTTTATTTGTTCTTTGTGAGACTCGCCTGCTCTTTTGACAGCTTGTAAAGATCAAGCAGCAGAAAGAGAGAATCAGGACAGTTTACACCGAGTAAAATACAAACGACTCGCAAATAAAGGAGATAAAAATAATAGTTTGGAGACTAAAACATTCCTGTCTGAATTTTGATAGTAAAATCTTCTGAACACGAAAATTTAAATACATAAATCTTTTTTTATATGTTGCTTAAATATTTAATTTTTGGAAACAAATAAAATCTAATCTACTCTAAGCACCAAGTAAAATTTAGATTTTTTTAGCATACTATTTAGCACATTTAAAAAAAAATCTTTAAATTTAAAAACCAATTTCTATTGATTTATTTCACTATTTATTCCTTAGTGAGATAATAGACATATATTTTAAGTGCATCATTCCTTTATTGATTTCTCATTTTCATGTCACCTGTGGTTTTAATTTCTTTTTGTAAAACGAAACGAAAAGCTGTAGCATTTAAAATGTAGGATCGTCTTTATAAAAATTACGAATCTGTTTAAGCATGTAAAAAAATTCCAAAAATAACAAAGTATTTTGAATTCATTTTAAATGTCAGATATCCCTGGAAGTGAATTTCACTTTCAAAATTACAAAGTAAAAAGTGAGACAATTTTTATACAAAGAATAACCAGAATTATTTTGGGCTATTTGTTTTAATTTTCAAATTGAAATTTATCCAACGAAATATTCTCAGATAATTCCAAATACAGTATTGTACTTCAAATTTGTCTGTAAAAGATCCTGGATCTTTCAGTTCTTTGCGATGGCTGACATTTTCAAAAGGTAGTACCTAGGATTGTTCGTTTATAAAATAAACTCGATGGACGGAATTAAGACTGTATATTATAATAATTTTAATTAAAACAATTTTGTCTAATTCGTTATTAATGTATATCAGTCTGTCAAATTAGATTAGAATTAGTTTTTGAAGATTGATCAAATAATGGGACATTTGCCAGAAATTTTAAAAGAATAATCGATTCTTTGATTGCAGTAACCAAACCAAATCGAATTTTTGCAAGTAATTTCAAGATTTCATCAAAAACTCATGACACCAGTGATTATATTGAGTTAATAGATTTAATGGAATGGAATATGTCGGTTTCGCTAAGAATAGAAGTCTCGATGAAAGGAACTGTCTTATCAGTTAATACCTTGACTGCAATGGTGGGGGGGGGGGCTGCGGTGACTGGCGGGCTCAATTAAATTACATTGCAAGAAATTCAGTGCTGATGTCAACGCGAAAAATGAAATTCTTTTTGGTTTAATTTTTAAATTGCTATACCGTATTGCATCTTTTAAAAGAAGCATTCATCTGATCACCGAATTTCAGGGGGGAATACGTGAATATGAATAAGGACATAGGTTCTAGAACAACTTTGCTTTCAAATTCCGCAATATCAAATTTTAATAAATTTGAATTTAAGATAAATTATGTTTATTTAGTCAAAAATATTAACATATTAATTGATTATATAACTGGCTATTATGTAGGTGGAACTCCAAATGTTAACATTCCTTGTTAAATTTTTTATTCTTTTAGAAAAAAAAAACAATATGAAATCGAAAAAAGCTGTAGAATAACGCATTCTTATCAAAATAGAGTGCATGAAATCCCCCATTTTAGTAAATAATCTAACCAAATAAATTTTTATAATTTCGAATACCGCAACCCTTTAATTGCTCATCTGTAAGTTGGTAAAAAGTATCACCAAATGAATTTTTTTCTTAAATTCTAAATTTTTGGCCTTTTGTGGAAACTCAAAGTATAACGAATGTCTTTTAAATATGATCATTTTGACATTATGTAAATAAAATATGCTTAAGCATTGATAAGAATCGGAAAATGACTTTATAATTTTTAGACAATGATAAATATAATTATATAAGAGGGGATGCCCTCTCTAATTTTTCCTTCAAAATAAATAAAGTTTGAAGTCTGAAGTTATTGCGTGAAATGAAGATTCAAAATATAATTTTTTTTCAACAGTTTGTTGCTGATTAGCAAGGAGAATCACCATGTTTGAGCACTTCTTTTTGAGCCACCACTGAACGAAGCAGAATCGACCGAATTTATTTATGGCTGATTGTTGTCTTTTTCATTATCCATCCATGTCGCTGGCCAATACATCCCACTGACACACTTTCTTCGAAGCGGTTGACTGCAAATCATAAATTGACCTTCCCTCCTGACCATCGTCCTCTTGTTTGTACCCACCATTCTGTTTAATAAGGTGCGGGTAGCCACATCGAGAAAATCTCGAAATTCTCTGCATCTCACCGAATGTTCATTCCACAGCAAAAAATGTGAAAACTAATTTAAACTTTTAAATAGTTGGAAAAAAAACTGACAATTTTCAATATATTTTCATATTAACATTTGTGCATAATTATAACTTAATATTAAGAAAAAAAATTTCGTTCCACTTTATTATTAGCACAAAATGTTCTATGACACTGATATTATTGCGACATTTTAAAGTATTAAAAATATCAAAAAAAATCATGAGACGTCTTACAATTTATTGTGATGTTCAATATGTATTGATATTGTACAAAAATAAATACTCATAATGGAATAATAACAATTTGATAAAATACAGTTGATTGTCTTAATGTTATAATAACTTCTTAGAATTCGTAAAATTCCCACTTTATTCACAAATTTATTTCATTTTGTCAATCAGTTTAACAATATTATTCGTAGCTCCCATTAAATCCATGATTCTAGGGGGCCGTATTTATATAATAAGAAAACATACTTTTATTTATTTTTTATACACTTATTGCAGAAGATATTTTTTGTTTACAACAGATATTGTGGATATATATTACAGTAGATATTGTTTGTTAAATCTGTCGTATTAAAGACTTATAATTATCAAAATTATTTGGAACTGGTCAACTAAATCCTCATGATCTATCTCCGCCGATAAATCCCACCGTTGGATGATTGTCATTGATTTTCTCTCCGCTTCAAATGCGGACGAGCACTGAGGAACGAAAAATATAAATATTCAATTCAATGAATGAGCCACAGATTAACAGTATTCTATCCCATCTTGAGGAAATAAGATAGCTGAGAAGACATTTTCTTGGAGAATGAGGTCTGACGATTATGGAGGCTGGTTGCCTAGTAACGCCATCCAACAAAACCTTTCAAACAATAGATTTTTATTGTTTCGTATTAGATGAGGTAAATAATTTTAATGGGTCTCGATCAGGGACTACTTTCCATGCAAAACTTTATTTTCCTGCATATAATTGTTTAAGAAGAAAGATAACGATTATTAGGTTGTAGTAATAGTTTAATTGAACATGATTAAAGTGTTGAACTATCAAGATTTTTAAGTTTTTGAAATGTTTCCATTGTGATATTTTAACTTTGAAAAATCATGAAAGGGCTCTTTATTATCAGAGAGAAATAATCTTTATTAATTAATGTAGATTATTTTTCTTTTTAATGAGTTACTGATTACAATTCGTTTTGATTAATTTTTTATGAATGATATTACTTTGAAATTTTTATTTTCCATTAATTGCTTTAGTCCCCATCTTTCAACTAACAACTACTTAATCAACAAAATCATTCTGTATAATTAATATCTTTAGATTTAAATATTCATTTAGTAATGATAAAAAATGTATAGTAAAAAAATCAAATCTATTTATTTTGTTTTAAATTATACGTTTTGTTAATTTGCAAAAGCAAGTCAACACTTTTAGAATTTTTAATCATGAGGTATTTTTCTAAAAAAATCCCTCGGAATTTCCCAAAATAAAAATCGTCAGAAATTGACAAAAGGTCAATATTCGAGTATTCCTCAAATAAAAGCCGGCATAAATTATCAAAAACTCAATATTATTTTATTCCCCAAGTAAAAGTCCTCATAAACTGACAAAACAATACAGTCTTGTTAGAAAAAAAATCATAAATTGACAAAAAGTGAATGCTCTATTATTCCTCGAATAAAATTCGTCATAAATTGACAAATCAAAACCGTCTTACTATCCGATATCCTTAAAAACCTTAAAATATCCTTAAAAACTGACAAAACGATACTATCTTATTCCGCGAATAAACGTCGTCATAAATTAATAAACGTCAACTTATATCAATGTATGATCAAAGTCAATTAATTATTAGTTTTATTCTCCGAATATAAAATTCGGGAACATTTGACGTTGCGAAAACTCTATAAGTGCTTAGATTTTTATTTTCAAAGTCCTACGTGTAAACATTTTGTGTTTCAGAGCAAAAAAAAAAAAAAAAGGATAAATAAAACATGGCCAATTTTAATCATGAAAACATATACTACTTTTCTATTATTTAAGTTATTATGTGTTTGTGTTGTCGCTTTTAAATGGAAATATCGTCACACAAATCAAAATAACCAGCAATCGTCATGGCTCAATAGGCAGAAAAATTCATTTCTGATTGATTGGTCCATGGTAAAAATCCCACTGTAGTCGCGCAGCATGATATTCTATATTGTGCCTTTGACGAGAGCAATACTATATCTTTGATTTGGCATTTATTGTAAAAACAAAACTAAAAAATTGTACTTTATGCTTACAAAATGGTAAGACTTTTTTTTTCATTAAATGTGAAATTTTAATACATAAAAACAAGCTATTTAAAAGAGCTCATACTCTCTAATAAGCATTAAAAAGTTATCAGAAAATACAAAAAGTTAATACAAAAAAAAACTTTTTTGTTAATTAGAAAGTTTCTTTTAAGACTTTTCTATGTTTTTGTTTGTTTGCTTTCTATCTTAAAGCTATCTTTCTACGCATATTTGAGGAATGCTATATATTATTAAGCCTGTATAAGGGGATAATTAAATGATAATTCTATAAATCGAAACATAAAAATGTTTTACGAAAGATATCTAAAATTCAATGGATGTCAAAGATTGTATATTTTTAATATTTAGTCCCAATTATCATTTACATGTCCCTTTAAAGTCTGATAGAGATCGACAGTTGCTGGACTTGATTCAAAATTAGGTACGAATCAATATTTAGATGTTAAATCAATATGCCATATATTACCTATATAGATCTTTACAGATTATTTAGCTCTATATTAACAGATTGAATTGAATTCGTACAAAATTATAAAATAAAATTATTACCCAATTTATTGTCCGACAGAGTGAAATAATACTAGAAATAAATTTTTTGAACTTGCTATATATTCCTTATTTGAACCATATTTAGAACCTTATTTAAAAAAATTATAGATTTGTAAAATATTTCCAAGGAGAATTTGTTTGACGATTGCGATGCTTTTCCTTTGGATTCTTCATGGATACTTTATCTTTACATATGAGAAAATAAAAAGTAGAATTTTAAGTATTGACTAGTATGTCTGATTTAATTCCAAAATGTAGTACATTTTATTGTTAAAAGATATATTTGAAATTGAAAATTTTTCTTACATATTTATTTATTCGATAGAATCTTTTAAAAAGTTTTCAAATTAAATAACAAAAGTTAAATGGAAACAAAAAATATTTAAAAAAACACTTAAAATACATTTCCCAATCTATACCAAGATATATTGAAATATTAATTCGCATCTCCTATCAAATTTTGATTTATCAATAATAATAATAATTTAATACGGTCTAACTGAAACATAATTTCCTTCATTTCCTAAAGGGAAAAAAATAATCAGATAAAAAGAGGAGCCAAAAGCTATAAAAACAAAACACCTCTTCGAGCTTGTAAGGTAGGAGCAATTAACTGCCAGTGAAGGCATCTGAAACCAAAGGTGGGAGCCAATTAAGGTGTTCCCATAATGGATGGTCAGAGAAATCTCTTAACGAGGTCAGCTGAGCGAATGGTTCAAATCCGTGTGATATCGGTCATCTTTTGCCCTTTTAGTTTTGTTGAACAGTTTTCAGCACCTTCAGTTCTTTTTTAAACATTTTACATCTTCTTCAAGTTAAAAATGAAACTTAATAAGCTGACATCGCGACAAATAAGGAAAAGTTATTAAACTGGGTATCCTAGTAATTATATCCAAAGATATGATTTAGTTTCTCCATTAAAGTTAAATAGCAATTTTTTAGAAAGAGAATAAAACACTTCATAGAAAGTGTTCAGTTTTGCTTTAGAAACGAAAATTGGAGGGTTACTTGCAACTATTATTATTCGTTGGAAATATGTGTTTGAAGAATGAATGGAATTCATTTGAAAAAAATAATAATTTACACCAATATTTAAGCTGAAAGTATGTATTTTGGCACTATACAGATAATTCTTTTTGACCTATAGCTAAGAAATATGGCATATATATTTTCAAAAAAGGGAATGTCTAGGGAATTTTTTTAAAATTTATAATTAAAAATTAAGTTTAATTGTAGCATTTTGTAGCGATACCGAAAATTATGTTCGAAGAATAAAATTTCTATCATCTGAAAATTTAAATTATACTCAAAACGATATCAAAACTTTTTTTTAAAATATTTCTTTTTTTATATAAATATTTTAAATTTATTAATTTTATAAATATTTTAAAGTTATTTTACAATATATTAAAAAGTTTTAAATATGAAAAATATACTTCATTGTGGATATGAGATGATATATTCATATATATCTCCACATGAGATAATTTTACTAAAGTTCCATACTTCTTGTACTTCTGTCAAAAGCGTTAAATGTTCACGATGATGACGAGGCGCGATCAGACAACGCTCGCTAGATTTAAAAGTGGACACACTCGTGTGCAACGTCATGTGACTGACCAAAAAGTTTATCCCCTGTGTCCAAAATGCAGTGCGACGACTCAAGCTGCTCCTGTCCACATTTTGGCCTGCATCGGTTTCAGTAAAGGTCAGATGTTCTCCAATCCTGAGGTATTGCTACATGGTTTGAATGCGTTCGGGCTCATGGACCTGGTGTGACGTTACAGTCAACCAGGTGGGGTAAGCCACAACAAAACACAGCACTTGTATGATTCGATTCCTAGGCAAACCCAAGCTGTATTCAACGCAAAGTTGGACCTATGCCATATTAATAAAGGTTCTTGTATTCGTTTGTGGCATTTACATTATTCTGAGAGCCACCTGTATAAATATATACATATTTGAAATTTAAAAATAGTTTTCTGACAAAACAATTCAAATTTTATCTGTCATTTATACCGACAGGTCTTCGAATACAGTCATTATTTAAATAAAGTAGAAAATGAACCTTATTATTAAGATTGACCTGGATTTCCTTTTCCCATTACCGCCAATAATCGAAAACAATCACAACCTACAAATATATCTTATTTTAAAACAATTCTGTGAAATTATATTTAATAATTGTAAAATTGGAAAAAATAATGTTTTCCCCGAAAAAGTTTTCTTTTAAACCTCTGAAACCACTTTCGGAAAGAATCCCACAAAAAATGCAATGCACAGAAATTAGGTTTTAGAAAAGTAAGTCGCATTGCTTATAAATGCGAGAAAAAAAATCTCGTTGCTTATAAATGCCTGTACAAAAAATGTAAAAAATGTCATAGAAAATTATTATAAAAGCAAATTCTGAAATTAAATAAATTTCATCCCTCCAAAGTATGAGTTTGCCCTAATTACCTCTTTCTTCTCAGCTCTTTCAGAGGTCAAAAAGAAAGCGAGGCAAACATTTCCCATTGATAAAATATAGCAAACAAAAAAAAAAAAAAAAAAAAGGAATGAAAGGAAAGATAATTCCCCTGTGCGGCTTTCCTTTCATTGTCCAGACTTTCAAGAAGAGGTTTTTATCTTGCATCGATTGTCCGGAATTCTAATGCAATATTCTTCGGTGCCGAAAAGAAATGCGGTATAAATTAAATAAAAGATTGGGGAAATATTTCACTTTTTGTCCGCGATGGATCAAATGTGTAAATAGTTGAACCGCGCTCTTTATTTAAATGCGGGTTATTATGAGGGAATGAGGTTTAGAAAAAAAATGTAAAGAAAAGAAATGAGTGGATTATTTTTTCTTGTTAAATCAGTTAGTCAGTTTATCAATTTTATCCAGAAAATTTTAGGGATAAAATGAAAAAAAACCCCTCTCTTATAATAGCTGTATGTTAAGAACATTTGTTAAGTTTTCTAATATTTTTGCACCATTAAAAATATTAGTGATTCCAAAACAACATAAAAAAGTATCTGAAGATCATTTGTGCTATAAAATATTGTTATTAGTAACAAAATTAAAAACTTGAAATCTACTATTGCAAAAAGATATTTGGGGTAAAACAAAATTTAAAAAATTATCTGATTCCAGCTGAATGTTAAGAACATTTAAGTTAGGAGTTAATGATTTTCTAATATTTTTAAATTTCAAAATATTAACGATTTCAAAAAAAAAAAAAAAAAAAAAAAAAAAGGTCACTCAAAAACATGAAGATTATTTGCGATATAAGAAATAGCGGTATTATTAGCAAAAGTAAAAGTTTGAAATCTGCTAGTGCAAATTTCAAATTATGCGAGGACATTTTTATTTTTGAGTCACGTGGTAATAATCCGATAAAAAAGAAACAGCATGTTCTAACATGGCGCATATTTCACAATCACCTGCATTTAGGAAAGCGATGGTCTTTGACCACACCAAATCAATCAGATTTTTAATAAAAATCTCGGGACCATATTATTTTTCGTGAAGAACCATTTTAAACCGAGTCAATAGTTAGAAAACATTCTTTCCCACTTCTTAAAATTATTCGTGTTCCAAAACTTTCTCAAGACTAGAAAAACTTTCCCTCCGAAAATCTACTTTAAACTGGTTAGGATTGATCACGTAACTACTGAATTGGCGATCATCAACTTCGAGAAAAGCTATTTTTTTCTTTTTCCGAATTTTTTGAGCTCCAAATCTTTATTTGACAACTAGAAATTATAAATATATCCACCTCGTTGTTTTCTGTTCAATACCATTTTCTACTCAGTGGCTCTTCGGACGATAGCTTTTTAAGATCCTGCTCTTTATTGGATAGATAGGAGAATCGGGTGCATGGTGGACATTCAGGCCAAGTTCTAACATTTTTAGGCGATAAGTCACCAAATGCGAAAACGTTCTTTATCATTTTCTAATAACCGTAAAAGAGAAAATATTGATGCTTCAGAAACGTTAAATCGCCAATCATTTGCAGATGCATATTTTTGACTTCAAACCCCCCAAACCAAATTAATATCATTGTTCTCACTTGTTAAAAAAAAAGAAACTTTATAATTGCAATTTTGTGATAAAACAACCTCGTTTAAATTTCTTTCAAGGATGGTGGTTTCTTCTGAAATCGCTTTGTCTTTTCTTTTCAGAGCCAGGTGGTAATCTTTTGATGATCTGTATTTTTCGTATTTAATGAAGACGACAAATAATAATACAAATGCTTTTATTTATATTCCCATTTACATCATTTCTATGAAGAAAAATGATATGTTTGCTGGATTGAGAGAACTACAGTACAAAAAACATCAAATAAAAAAATACGTGGTGAAAGTAGTTAAGCTGGAAGTACTTTTCTCTAATCTGTAATAAATATCTATGAGTAGAAAATAGTTTGATTTCTTTATTTCTTTTCATTTATATAATTTTTAGACAAGCCTGCGCAAAAGTAACTTTTGTCATCTATGAAAGCTACGTGAATTTTTAACTGGCTGCATGAATGTGAACTCTTGGGTTAGAGACCAATATGCTATGAAACCAAAACTGTTGCATTAAATATTTCATCTTGGTTTTAGCATCAATAGTCCTTAAATCATCTACGTAATTTAGTTATATCAACGTTCCATTTCGAGGAAACACTAGGGCTATTTTGGGAAAGACCTCGTTTATTTTGAACCGCGGTCAGATGACGAGGACATCACTTGAGCTGTCAATCCCCCTCCTTCCAAACATCCACACCACACCAGCGAGAGGACTTTTGGCCCCGATGGATTTGGCGTGCACTATACCTACTAATATGGCGGTTCTTCGGTGGACCTGCAACCCACCGTTTCCGAAGCCGATACTTTATCAACAGGCCACCACGGCTCTCAATCATCTGAGTGAAAGAGACTTTTGAAAAAAGAAATGAGAAATTGACTGATTTACTGTATGAGACCTTTTCAAAGATGAAAATATGTATAATATATTTTCATGGATAACTGTAGCCATTTATTATATCAATTATTGCTCAAATAGATCAACCATCAATAATACACATGAAATATATTTTGATCCCCGTGTATACCTTAAATTCAGTGTTCAAATTCTAATACATTTTTAAGCCATTTGCATGCATAGAAGATAAATCAAACTGTCTGAAGTCGTGAATGCCTACTTGTGTCTTGCAAAGAATTTTCAATAGTAATATAACCGATTAAAACGAAAGCAAAAATCTAAATAGGAGATTACTTTTGTGCATGAAGAAAAAATATTTCTAAGCAAAGAGGTACCAATACTGGTGCATAAAGGTCACAACTGAAGAGACTGTTTGAGCGTTGAAAATATAGTGCTACTTAAAACCGATAGAAAACGCCTCCTACTTCCATTAAGAATCGTAATGAATAGTTCCGGAAATTTATCTTTCATTAATCAGTAAGGAAATACAAATACTGGCCTTGCTGATGGAATCAAGATTCTAATGATCTTGATAATCCTGTACGTAAGTAAATGTTCGGATATAAAATCCATCCGCGATGTCCATTTTAAGGACTGGACTTCAGATTTGTAACATTAAATGACCATCTCCCACCATATAATTATAATGATACACCCTATATAATAAGAAGCATACATACATAGGAAACATATAATAAGAAACAGTCTATAAAACCAACAATTCCTTTTTGGTTTAGTCTACATATACGTGACATTAAGATGATCTTCTCCAGCCATATAATTACTTCCTAGCAAGAGACATGAGATCGGTAGACGCATAATAAAATACACTCTATAAAACCTACAATTAGTTTTTACAAACCTATAATATTTAAGGCATTGCGTTTTTGAATTATCGCGTTTACTTCGAAAAGTACAAACCGACAGATAGTCAAACTGTTGTAATTTTCCTCTGTCCCAGTCATGATAAGCGGCCTTTCCAACCTGGTATATCATCACCTGTTCAAACCTTCCATTAGGAAATGCCTCCAGATTGCCAGAGGGGGGATAATCTTATCGCCGAGTGTCGTCGTATCTAGCCATTAGTGCTTCAGCTGAAGGACCACACGGGAGTTTCATTGCTTAAGATAAATTTATCGCACCTCCAGGAGAAAGGAATTTCAAACCAACTGGATGCCAAATGTTTCCCATTGTGAAGGGACTATAATGAACACGTATTTCAGAATTGTCAGTTGTGTGGACACCTCAGTGATGGTCATTTCCCACGCCAGACTGGAGCCACAAATGAGAACATTTGCTGAACAACTTTTAGGCGATAGAGAGTTCAAATGGACGAATGAGAAATGAGAAGGCTGATATTGGATAAAGTGGGGAGTTTTTTGAAGAAAAACTAGACTTTTGATTGCGGACTGGTGAATTACGCTCCTCCTTGAAATGGCCATGTTAACTAACAATCAGATAGTTTCTTGTGGTGTTATTTCTCCGAACTCTTTTCACGATAAAACTTCAACTTTTGAGTAAATATCATCCATCTACTAAAGGTGTAAATATCAAATATTTTAACCTAGGTTAGAACACCTTTTTTATGCAAATATACGATTGTAAATAAGCGAATTATTTGAAATTTTACTCTCTTATTTGATCAGTTAGGATCAAGACATTACACCATAGGATTGGGCGCAAAATTTGACAGGTGTCTTCACTATACATGTTATATATTTGTATCAAATCTTATCTGTTATCTTGATTTTGTAGCTATCGTGTTAACTTAAATTCGGTCATACAGACTTCCTCTGCACAGATTTCAGTCAAACTTTGACAGGAATCTATAAATTTGTTGTAAAAACCGGATCAAAATTTCAATCCTCTAGCTCAAAAGTGTTTTACTTATTTTTGTCAAATAAAGACAGACGTACACTTTCCAAAAATGTATTTTTTGAAAGTAGCGATGTTTAAATAAAATGTTAAGATTCTTCAAAATATTCTGTTCGATTTTTTTTGACGATTATTATACTTTCTCTATACTACGCATATGAGAAAGTAAAAAATGTAACAACACCGTGTATTGGTTAACATAGACGAAAATATTAGCCCACAGGTAATTTAAAACATCTTCAGAGTATTATTATGGTCTAGATTTATTTTTATCTCAAATATAGCTTCTAATCAACAAATTATTCCAACTACTAACACTACAAGCAGACTTCTTTAAAAATTATAAAAAGGGACTCAAAAAAAGGATGTTTTACTCAGAAAAGGATGATCACTCAGTTTTTATGCACTCAGAAAAGGTTGTTTCAAATAATTAATTAATCTTAATCGAAAATACTCAAAATATTCGAATCAAATGAATTCAATGACTTCAAAATTCTCAGCAAAGAATAAAAAGCAATACACTCTTTTAATCAAAACAATCTGCATAATTGCAAGGCATTTAAAAGTTTACAGAAGTTGGATACAAATAATTTAATTAAAACTGCTTTTTTTTTCGTATATTTTTGAGAATCTAAGCAAACCTCGCTTTGAAAGAGGCGCATTTAAAATTAAAATGAGCTTCAAGACTGTTCATTTCCTTACATTATATTTTCGAGTTTTTACTTGTAAAACATTCTGCAGCATTACTAAATGCATTTGGAAATGATGAAGTGATAATTTTAAACGAGACAAGTTTGATTCATATGTAAATGAAATAAAAACCCGAATAAATAAATATAACTATTAATTGGACAAACAAATTTGACTTTTTAAAAACTATTGCTTTCGGATACTGTATTTTATGACAATTGTTTCTTCAAATGAGTCACAATGTTTGAATTTGAAGATGAAATGAATATATTATCTGTTTGTAGAGTGTTTTAATTCTAAAAAGAAAATAAACAAAGCTTCGTACTGGATCTGTGCAGTTTTGATCGATATAAATCCTAGATGAAAACATTCAGCTCTATTGCACCTTTTTATTTCATTGCTTTACAGCACAACATATAATTCATTAAATTATGACATTGTATTTGGATTTTAATAATTTTTCACTTTAAAATAAAATATTGATATCGTTACAGAAAGATGAGATTATGAAATTGATGAATAGCATGATTAAAACAAAAATTCCAAGTTCAAAACTCCAAATGCCATAAGATCACTCCAAATTCAAGGATGTTCAAATGAAAAAGTACGACACTAACACTGCGGGTATAAACGAAGACTTTATTCAACGTACAGAAAATAGACCTTCGCACAACAATCCCATTGATTAACGAACCGAAGGATTCCTTGTTCGCAGAAATCCTGTGGCCGTGACAATGGCCAGTTCTTTACGTGCCCTTGAATTCTCGGTCAGAGTTGAAGCATTTCTCATTCAAATGTCTTTTCAGGGGACCAAACATATGAAAATCACATGGTAACATGCTCGGATTATAGGGCGAGTAATCGAACTATCCTCACTTGGATTAGTCAGTCCCGCGTGTGTAAATATAGAAACTTGCAGACGCGTGTTATCATGAAGCAGAACCACACTCTTCGTGAGCAGTCTTGTTTTATTATTCTTGATGGACCAACATAGTATTCTGACTGCCTCACAGTACACGTATGAGTTAATGGTTCTTCTGTTCTCCAGGAATTCAACAAGAAGCAGACCTTGGTCGGCTAACACATGGATGCTGTGAAGGACTGGGTCTCGTCACGGCTACAGGAATTCTGAGAACAAGAAATTCTTCTGCTCTTTAATCAATGGGGTCGTTGGGTTCAGGCCTATGTTGTGTACTTAGAATAAAGTCTTCATTTATACTCACAGTGTTAGTTTCGTACTTTTTCATTTGAGCAACCCTTGTAGATTACAACAGATAGAATTTGGATACATTTATGCTATTCGTGATAATTATTTTATCAATCTTTTTACAAATTAATTTTTTAATATTTTTTTCTAAATATCTTATTAATTATTCTATATATAATCGATGCAAATATGTATTTATTTCGAAATTTATTTTTTTTAATATCCTGATAATATCTGTGGGCTTGTTATGTTATCAGTAATTTAATGGATGCAGAAACTGCTATTAAAAAGAATAAGAAAAAAAACATGCAACCGAATGTATAGGTAAGGTACATATAAAAAATGACAAGTATTTCAAGAAATATGAAGAAACAAAAAATCCTTTTGTATAGAAAATGTAGTTCTTGGCGCAACAAATCTAATCAAATCAAGACAAACATTATCCTTCTAAGACATTTCAGAAAGAAATTATTTGTTCAATCAAAAATATTTTTTACTATTAAATATGAAAGCATAATTACTTTAACTATTTAAAGAATTATTACAGCGAATGGGGCATTTTATTGCTTTCGAAAGTATAAATATGGATTCATTACTTCTACAAAAATTTAATTTTGCATTTTGTTCAGTATTTCTGATGGCATACAGAATTGTTTATATTATATGTATGTTTTCTTATTCTTATACAAATTATATCTTAATCTAGAAGTATATTAGAAAAGAAGGAATAAATGAATTGTGTTTCAAGCATTATGATACCACAAAGTGTCAAAAAATGTTCAAATCTCTCAATTGCTTTTCATCTGCTTGCGTAAACTTTCATCATTACACTGAGAATGAATTTTTGCTGCTTAGCGTTTGAAAGCGTACTTTCCTTTTATTTCCGACTCTAAAGGCATACTTAAATGCATGTGACATTTAAGTAATTGTTTTGCAATAAATAATCTTATCATAAATTTAATCAATTTATTCCAATTAAGCCTCAAATGAATAATTTTTATATAGGAAAAGAGGAATATTTTTATGATTTTGGAGACATATCTGAAATTAATTCAATTGCATTCCTAAATGTTTCCTTGTTTGAAACATAATTTAAAATTTAATCCATGTTTCATGTTAAGACATTATTAATTGATTAATATCCATGCTTCTTTTCACATTATATATTTTACTGTCGAAATATTTTTAAAATAGTAATGATATCAGCCAATCGATTAATCCAAATATAGAGCTGACATTGGATAGTAAAGCAATTTGATTTGGTTGATTTTGCTTTACAAATATATTAGAACAGTCCTCAAATAATTCAACCAATCGATTTGTGCATCCGAAATAGTTATAATATTGTAAAAATATTATACTGCAACCGAATATTCTTATGCTATATAGAAATGAATATTCTTATTTCTACTACCGAATAGGAATTTTCTATAAGCTAGAAGAGAATATTCCTACTCCTACAACCGAATATTCCTATGCTTTATAGAAGCGAAGATTCCCATTCCTGCAACCGAATAGAAATATTCTATATGATATAAACGAATATTCCCATTCCTGCAACCGAATATGCTTATGCTATATAGAAACGAATACTCCTATTCCCGCAACCGAGTATTCTTACTTCTGCAACCGAATAGGGATATTCTATATGCTATAAAAGAATAT
>JAPMOQ010032404.1:1067039-1144154 GCA_026543055.1 Argiope trifasciata | reverse complement strand
TTTTGCTATGTAAAAACGAATATTCCCATTCCTACAACCAAATATTCGTTTGTTATATAGAAACGGATAATCCTATTTCTGCAACCGAGTATTCTTACTTCTTCAACCGAAAAGGAATATTCTATATGTTATAAAAGAATATTTCCATTCCTGCAACTGAATATTTTTATGCTATGTAAAAACGAATATTCCCATTCCTGCAAATGAATATTCTTATACTATATAGAAACGAATATTCCCATTACTTCAACCGAATATTCCCATGCTATATAGAAACGAATATTAACCATGCTATATAGAAACGATTCCAATAGATTTTTTCTAGGTGCGAGAAGAAAAAGGAGAGCTCTTAACAATCGTATCAAATGAATGCCATTTAAACTTTTCAGTTAACACGATATGCATTTTTATCCCACGAGGAAGATAAAACGCTTACACATCATATCTCGACAATGAAATGAATAGCCGAAACACGATAAGTATTCGAACCCATCCTGAGGAAATAAGATAGCGCGAAAGACATTTTCTTGGAGAATAAAGGTCTGGCGATTATACAGACCGGTTGCCTAGCAACTCAATCCGGCAAAACCCATGGAAGAAGAGATTTTAATTGTTTGGTATCAGATGAGGAAAATACTATTAAAGACTTTGCTCTCTCCTTTCGCCCAGGGACTACTTTTCTTGTAAAACAATTTACTGCGAATAATTCCTTCAATGAGAAAATGTAATGGTTGAAATTGGTAATAGTTAAATTAAGTATGGCTAAGTTATTGAAATTATTGCATTTTTTAAGTTCCTGAATGATTGCATTGTGATATTTTAACCTTCAGAAGGTGATATAGGATGTTTTATTACCCGAGTCATATAGTTTTTATTAACTAAAATTATGCATTTTTCTTCTATTGAATAAATATAATTTATTTGAATTCGACTGTTAAGTTTATTCGTTTCATATTTATAAATAGTTTTTAAATTTAAATAATTTGTTTGAAGTATGATTTTTTTTTTCTAATGTAAATAAGAAATCTGAAGAATCTCTATTGAACTAAAGTTGTCTTTCCTTTAGTTTAGTTATATTAACGTCGCGTTGTAAAACAAAAGGTTATTTTGTGACGAACCTCGTGATTTTGAACCAAGGTCAGAAGACGAGGACGACACCTGAGCTGGCACCCCTCTCTCCCCACCACACCACACCAGCGAAAGGACGTTTGGCCTGACAGATATAACGTGCAAGGGATCCCCTTACATGACGGTTCTTCGGTAGAATAGATTCTCACACCTGAAACCTTCCGGTTCCGAAGCCGAGACCTTACCACCAGGCCACCGCAGCTCTGAAGTGGCCTTTCTTAAAGAAGATTGTCTCGAATAAATATGAATACAAATTTTCAAAAAATTAATATTGCCTCGCTTCCCTCCATATTATAGCAAATTGTAGATCTTAGGGACGACTGTGAAATCAACTTGTGCTTAAATATTTATTCTCACATTCCCATACTTGAGTGTTTGTGCTTCTTAGATTGCTGAATGTTGAATACACCGAAGATGCAACCAAGATTTGATACAGAAATTCAATTTTAATAAAGAGATCGTATGCCAAATTTTATTCATTCAAGTAGTACCGTTTGTGAATTAGTGCTTATAAATGCAAAACTGCCAGCGTCCTGGCTTGGGAGTAGTGCATCTTCCCCGTGATCTGGGTGTCCCGAGTGTGAATCCTGGTTCGTGCATGGTTGTTCTTCCTTTGTTTTCTCTTTGTGAGATGCATTAATGATCCCCCTTGTAAGAAGGGTTGTGCAAGTGAATGTGAGTGCCATCTTCATTTCAGCTAGAAGTCAGACTTCCGCCTTCAGAAGACCAGGGAGCTTTACCCTTAAAAGCTACTGCATCCCTCTTCCGTGTTAACACTGACACGGCATCATCATCCTAAAATGCAAAATTATAATCTAATCCTTCTTATCCTATTGGATAATGATGGGATTATGATATTCACGACATTGTTTATTCCTGTATCTATCACAATAAGAAGGCTACGAAAAAGAGAAAACAATTCCGCCTTAATTAGAACACACAATATTATGCAATATATAAAGAATAATCATGGATGCATATCGATTGCTTATGGACTTGACTCTGTATAAGAAACAAAAAGGAAACTTCTGTTGGAAGTTTCCATAAGTTAACTAGATGGAACGGTCTTTCTAAAACTTTTATTGCATACTCTCTTATAGATTTCATCCTTTCATACCCACATACCTGTAAGAATTTGTATAACATAAAATGACTTCAAAATAAACAGAGCCAAAGGGATAAAATTTGTTGAGAGAATTTAACATTCAAGGTATATCTGCATATCTATTTTGGAAACAAATCTGTCAAGGAGTTAGTTCACCACCTATTGGTAGGTGCGACCACATTGGTAAACGCGTGAACTCAAAAAGGATAACGTCTTAAATATATGGAATTTAGTACGTGATCATGTGGTAATAATTGAAGCTAAATGTCAATTTTTGGTTCCAATTTTTGTTATAAAAAACGTACAAGATACAAATAAAGTTTTCTGGTACTTGAATGTTACACCATTTCAGCGGTTAATCGCCAAAACAATTAAGATAAAAGGAATTTTTATATTTAAGGTTCTTCCCTATCATGTATTATGTTTTAAAAGATAGAAATAAGCTAATACATGTATTAAGGAAACAAATGATAAAGAAGCCGTGAAGAACATTTCCTCTAGTTTCTGGTGATAATTTCCCTAATTTCATCCCTAATTTTCAGTGATTCAAGTTCTTACACAAGCATCTAACACCAGTAACTTAAAAATGGAAAGACTTAAATATATGAAATTTGTCATTTCAACTTGTGACGACAAACTTAACGACATTATAATAAATTTTGGGTTTCAATCGCTCGGAAGAAACTCAAGTAGAATACAAAAGGTGTTTTGTACTTGAGAATTTTGGTATCTAAGTGATTAATCGTAAAAAAGTACGCTAATAGGATTTTCCACTAACATGCGTTATGTTTTATTAGATAGAAATATGCGCAAATACATTTATGGAGGAAGCCTACGAGAACATTCCTACTGATTCTTTCGATAATTTCCAGAATTTCATCACTTATAGTTATTCAAGTTCTTCGCTCGTAATGTAGTTACAGTTTCATTCAATCATGATGATAATTGCAGTGAATAAAGCAGGATTTAGGAATTAAAGCAATACTGAATGTTACCGGCGTCTTCCGCTGACAAATCTGATTGAATTTCATTAAGCGTCTCGGAAATACGGAGCAATATGATTTCCCCCCTCTTGAATTTCCATAAATCTAGCTGGTGTTCCGACTTAGAGAGCGCTGAATGGTATATATGCCGTCTCATTTACAATCCCGATAATCAAGTGTCGGAGCATTTCGGTGATTATTCAGTGGCTCATTGAATTGAGTTGAATATTTATATTTTTCGTTTGAAACGAAGAGAAAATCAATGACAGTCATCCAAAGTAGGGTTTATCGCTTAGATAGATAGTAATGATGGATTTGCTGAGTTCCAAATAATTTTGATAATTATAGGTCTTTACTACAATGGTTTAAAAGCTGTAAACAAAAAAGGTATCTGCTGCAATCATTGTATACAAAATAAATAAAAATGTTTTCTTATGATATAAATAAAGCCTCCTAAAATCACGGATTTAATGAGTGCCACGAATGATGTAATTAAAATGACTGTCAAATTAAATTAATGAATAGGGCGAATTTTACGAATTGTAAGATATTAATATAATATTAAGACAATCAACTGCTTTTAATCAGATTCTTTTTTTTATTTTATTATGCTTATTTATTTTTACTACAATTCCTATACATATTGAACATCACAATAAAATGTAAAATCTCTCATGATTTTTTTGATATTTTTAATGCTTTAAAATGTCGCAATAATATCAGTGTCGTAGAATATTTTGAATTAATAATTAAGTGGAACGAAATTTTTTTTCTTAATATTAAGTTATAATTATGCACAAATGTTAATATGAAAATATATTGAAAATTGTCAGTTTTTTTTCCAACTATTTAAAAGTTTGAATTAGTTTTCACATTTTTTGCTATGGAATGAACATTTGGTGGGATGCAGAGACTTTCGAGATTTTCTCGCTGTGGCTACCTGCACCTTATTAAACAGGATGGTGGGTACAAACAAGAGGACGATGGTCAGGAGGGAAGGTCAATTTATGATTTGCAGTCAACCGCCTCGAAGAAAGTGTGTCAGTGGGATGTATTGGCCAGTGACATGGATGGATAATGAAAAAGACAACAGTCAGCCATAAACAAATTCTGTCGATTCCGCTTCGTTCAGTGGTGGCTCAAAAAGAAGTGCTCAAACATGGTGATTCTCCTTGCTAATCAGCAACAAACGGTTGAAAAAAATTATATTTTGACTCTTCATTTCACGCAATAACTTCAGACCTCAAACTTTTCTTTATTTATTTTGTAGGAAAAATAGGAGAGGGTATGGGATTACATTCATCATTGTATAAAAATTATAAAATTATTTTCCGATCCTTACCAATTCTTAAGCATATTTTATTTACATAATGTCAAAATAATATTTAAAAGACTTTCACAAAAGGCCAAAAATTTAGAATTTAAGAAAAAAATTCATTTGATGGTACTTTTTACCAATTTACAGATGAGCAATTAACGAATTGAAGTACTCAAAATTATAAAAATTTTGTTATTCACTAAAATGAGAGATTTCACACATTCTATTTTGATAAGAATGTCCGAAAATTGAATTCTATCGAATTCCTATTCTACTTCGATAAAAATGAGTTACTGCGATTTCATATTGCTTTTTATAAAAGAATGAAATAAAATTCCAGAAATGTTAACATTTGGAGTTCCATCTACATAATATCCAGTCATATAATCAATTATTACGTTAATATTTTTGACTAAATAATTTATTTTAAATTCAAATTTATCAAATTTTGGCATTGTTGAATTTGAAAGCAAGTTAAGTTGTTCTTTGTTGCAAGTTAAGTAAGAACCGATGTCTATATTCATATTCACATTTTTCCTCCTCAAATTTGGTGATTAGATAAATTTAACAACGTCTTTTAACAAGTGCAGTATGATATAGGGATTTAAAAATTAAACCAAAAAGGGTTTCATTTTGTGACTTGACTTCAGCACTGAATTTCTTGCAAAGTAATTTAATAGAGCCAACCAGTCACCGTGGAACCACCCACCCCCCATTTCAGTCAAACTATTAACAGTTCCTTTCATCCCACTTTCTATATTTAGCTAGGTCCACATCTTTCACTCCATTCAATCCACTAACTCAATATAAATCCAGGTGTCATGAATTTTTGCTGAAATCTTAAAAGTACATGCAAAAATTCGATCTTTTTTGTATTTTGTATATTTAATATCAGTCAGGTTTATAGCGGATTAAACATGCTCTTTTTCTGTGACAGACGAAAATAGTTATCGCAATCAAATGATAGATTATTCTTTGAAAACTTCTGGCCAATGTCCCATTATTTGAGCAATCTTCAAAACCTAATTCTAATCTAATTTAACAGACTGATATACATTAATATCGAATTAGACAAAATTGTATTTTATAATAATTTTAATTAAAACAGTCTTAAGTCCGTCCGTCAAGTTTATTTTATAAACGAACCATCGTAGGTACATCCTTTTGTAAATGTCAGTCATCGGAAAGAACTGAAAGATCCAGGATCTTTTACCAACAGATCTGGTGTGCAACGTTGTATTTGGAATTATCTGACAATATTTTGTGACATAAAATACAATTAAAAAAGTCAAACTAGTAGCTCAAAATAACACTTGACATTCTTTGTCTAAAAATTGTTTCACGTTTTGCTTTGCAATTTTGGAAATTAAATTCAAATCCAAAACTATCTGACATTGAAAATGAATTCAAAATGTATTATATTTTTCTTATGTATTATATTTATTAATTTTTTCTTCCATAACTGGACATCCATAAACTTATTCATAATTTTTATAAAAACAAAACATCATTTTAAATCCTATGCTTTTAGTTTCGTTTTACAAAAAAAAAATTAAAACAGGAAAAGGAAACCTGAAAAGGAAATATCAATAAAGGAATGATGCACTTAATATATATCTGCTCGATATATCACTAAGGAATAAACAATGAAATAAATCAATAGAAATTAGTTTTTTTAATTAAAATATTTTTTTAATGTGCTAAATTCCTGTGTTAAAAAATGTGCTATAGTAAAAAAATTACATTTTACTTGGTGCTTAGAGTAGATTAGATTTTATTTGTTTCCAAAAATAAAATATTTAGGCAACATATATAAAAACTATTTTATAAATTTTCGTGTTCAGAATGTTTTGATATCAAAATTTAGACAGAAATGTTTGAGTCACCAAACTGTTAATTTTATTTCCTTTATTTGCGAGTCATTTCTATTTTACTCGGTGTAAACTGTCCTGTTTCGCTCTTTCAGCTGCTTGATCTTTTGAAGCTGTCACAAGAGCAAACGAGTCTCGCAAAAAACTAATAAAATTCAAAAGTTTCTTTCGTTTATCATCTGTTGTCGAAAACTTCTTGGAACTCCGCATTCGGGGCATTTTCTTGCCTTTTCAGAATGAAGGATTATTTTATTTTGTTTATTTATTCAAGTTTTGTCTATCATGACTAACCAAACGGGGTGTAAAACTGAAACACTTCTGGAAGAACAAAGGTGCGAGAAGCTGATTACAGGATCTGTCAGTGCCAAAAAAAAAAAAAAATGACTCGAAATATTTAAAAAAAATAG
This sequence comes from Argiope trifasciata, assembly GCA_026543055.1. Lineage (NCBI taxonomy): Eukaryota > Metazoa > Arthropoda > Arachnida > Araneae > Araneidae > Argiope > Argiope trifasciata. Next base: position 1,137,342 of record JAPMOQ010032404.1, on the reverse strand, counting down.
TGTTGATATTGCTGAAGGCATAAAAAATTTATTCTTAACGGCATTCAAGTGTAGATGGATAAAAAAAATCATCTCTGTTTATTTAAGAGCATATTAAAAATATGACACTTAGAAAAATTTCTGAAACAAAGATTAGTAGTAGGAAACGTTTTTAAAGTGTTAGATAAATTTCTGATTATTTATACATTTTAATCGTTAAAATGTTAAGTTTTCAGTTACTTTTTGGACAATTGAAAAAGAATGCTGTATTTTTTCCCATTAAGGAATGATTTTGAAATAGAGAATATATTTTAAAAATTCGGAGAATGCTTATGAACACCTGCAAATTGAATCAATGTGCCCATCATAACCTAATAAAGGTAAAGTATGTGAGAAAAAGGTATAGATAAATTGCGGTATATTTGTGCCTTTATTAGGAAAAAAATGTGAGTTTCGAGCAAATGGAGTTAAATTTGTTAAGTAAGAAAATACTTTTGGAGTAACTGTGTTGGCGGAATTGCGCCAATACGTAGGTTTAATTCCACCAAGGATCGAACCTGCGATGTTTGGGTTTGAAATCCAGTAACTTATCCACTATACTAAAGTGGCCACCGATGTTTAGTGGTAGTTACTGGCTTATTAAGATGCCACCAAAATTCTCCCCTACCAGTGAGTCTGTAGAGAGACGAACGATTTTATTGCGCCAAGCTTTAAGGCTAGTGTATGACAGTTATTGCTGCGTCGAGTCTGACGACTTTGCGTTGCTGCTTCATGTGAGTCTGACGACTTTTTGTTGCTGCTTCAAGTGAGTCTGACGACTTTGCGTTGCTGATGGAGAGATGGCTCCAAGGCGTTAGTGTTGGAGGAATTGTGCCAATGCGTAGGTTGAATTCCACCAAGTACTCATCCCAATCAACATATATAACACGAAGTTAAAATCGGCACCATTAAAATGTTTTTCTTGGGATTTGTTTTGTAATTTTTCTGTAAAAAATTTATGTATATATCTGTCTTTTAAATATGTTTTTACATTTCAGAACAAAAAAACAAAGCTGTAAATTTATTATTTTGAAATTCTTATTAAAGTTTTTAATACATAATTTTATGAGTTTAAACTGTTTAACATAATCTTTTTAATACAATATATTATCTACAAACCCAACATTAATATTATACAATGGTACACTGTATTTATAAAAAAGTTTTCTTTTTCCGAATCAAACTACAAACATTAAAAGATTAAAAAAGAAAATTGTCTTTTAAATTATTGTTAGAAAAAAAATGTATTTAAATTAAATGAATTATTTGTCTCTATTATGCCAGACTAAAGAAATAAAGGCAGATTGAAATCATATTTATAGTGTAAAATCAAATGAAAATATAATTGGTTAACTAATGAAAATGAATTTCATTTTTTTTTATTATTTTCTCTTATTTTCTGCCCTGTTCCAAAGCTGTAACATTCTTACGAAGTATCACAAATCTAGAACTCTTAAATTAATATATTTAAATTCAAGACAGAAGTGAAAATAGCTTTTGTAACCTACTTAAAAATATTTTATAAAGTTTTAAAATATTCCAAATATTTCCTGAAATTTCTGAAAATTTCCTCCACCCTTTCTGAAAGAGAGGCATAATTAGATACATTACAGCTGAAACGCTGTATAGAAGTAAAACTTACTAAGCGAATTCGAAAGAAGCATCTATTAGCAGTATTAAAGATAATAAATTCCAAATTAAATTTGTCTTCTCTTTGATATTTCGAGCTTAATTTGAAAGTATATTGAAACAATAAAATACAGAAATCAAAATAAATACAAACTCATTAGAAAAAGCAGCTTAATATGAAAATGAAGCAAAATAAAATTCCTCTGAGCTCAAGTGTTGCATAATATTTCCACATATTTAGTTTTAATAATCTAATTCTCGGCAACAAAAATTTGAAGTTTCATATAATAACCTTCTTTATCGCCTCTTCCTATTATTTATGTTTAAATATATAATATCATTTTTAAAAAAAATAATAGTTTCAAGTAAAAGTTGGGATTTAAATCTTTTGAATTATACATTTTTATTTTTTCAACATAGTGAAAGAATAAACGTTTCAATTCAATTTTTTCCCAAGAAGACACAAACGATGAAGATATATAAGTCTTATTTTAATAGCGTTTGATTTTGATTTCTGTCTGTAAAGAAATTTAGTCTGAAACCCTTATTATTGACATGTAAATGATGTATAATGATATTTTAAAGTATAATGTTATTTTTGTATAATGATATTATTCATAAAAGAAATTATTTTACTCTCTGAATATGACATTGAACTTATCAAAATAAACTAGCATCTCCTTAATCAGAGCTGAGAAGCATTAGCATTTACTTCACATAAGCGAAATCTCTGTTAAGAGGGATTAAATATAACTTATCTTGAATCATTAATGTGAATCTCAAGAATATTTATTTCATCTGTACATTCTTACTTAAATTTTTACAGTACAATTACCGCAAAGAAAGTAAAAAGTGCTATTTTTGCAAAAAGGCTTTGTGCTGAAATAAATAAGTTGGTTGTGTGTTGAAAGTATTTAGATATACAGTAAAAGATCTTTATTCGCGGGGGATATGTACCATAAATATGCCGCGAATACAGAGACAGTGAATAAGGAATGGTAATTTATATGGGACTATAGAGGATACGCTCATAGGTGACAAAATAAAAAAAAGAAATACATAAAAAATCAATTTAATTGAAGTTTTTGAACATTTTCATCAATTGTCTTAAGACTTAGGCAATAGTAAAGTTCAAAATTCAAATTGTTTTCGTGTGTGGCAACACTAGGATTTAAAAGAATAACGAGAAGCAGCTGGGGCAACTCAACTCAAATAAAAAAGGGAAAAAGAGAAAGGAAGAGAGAAGGAGGACATGTTGGTTAGATTGGACGAAAAGATGTCTGGGGTAGAACGGCAGCTGAAAATGTGAAATGCAGTATTGAAAAGTTGCGATTGTATATAGTTTTATTTTGTTTATTAATTTGTGTTAAATGTGTCGTGCTACTGTAGCAGATTCAATAAAGTAGCAGCTGTAAAATCTTGGCTGATGATTTGAAGTTTTCTCACCGATGACTCATACGTTTTACGTTATTATAAAACCCTCATGTTTGGACAAGTTTTACTGCAATGGTTTGAAAAATTTTGTAATTTTCTCTTGCTTGGCAGTTTTTAAAAGTTCCTTGAATTCAGACTGATACGCAGCAGTCGCATTAGCCATTTGCCTCTTAAAAATAAGACTTCGTTCCATAGACGGATCAATGTTCATAAAGAAATCGCAAAGCTCATTTGCCATTCTCAAACCTGCACTAAAAATTTTCAATTAAATGTGAAGTTTCCAGTGCTTGTTGAAGCCTCTTCTTCAATGGGCTGTTAATTTAACATTTCCTCCAAGTCGGTTTCAGTCAGATCTCATCTTGCGATTCAAGGAATTCCTGAATGTCACTTAGATCTATCTGTTCAAACCTATCTCGTCCTATTCCATTCGCGATTTCGTCTATATTCGTATATATACTTTAGACAAAGTTGAGTAAGATGTATTTTACTTTTTTTATTAGTCCATTTGACGGCATTTACAAAGGATATTGGGCTGGATACCTATTGGAATCCTTTTATTATTGTGTATGTACTTATTAGATCTGCGAATAAAGAAATTTTTAGTCGCGAATATAGGAATTGGGTCGCATTTTTTTAAATTCCGCCAAGGTGAAAACGCGAATGATCGAATAAAGAGCTTTTAACGTATTGAAAAGTTATCATGATGAAGAGAGTGCCCATCTAAAAAAGTATTTAAAGTTTTTTTAAGAAGAATTCATGGACACTTTCAATTCTCCGCGAAAAAGTTCGATTTTGAAATCTTTTTCTCTTTCACTTTCAAAAGAAATGAACTTGTTTTTAATTTGACGATGCTGACTAAAAGCACTCTTCTAAAATTTAACCGATACAGTGAAAAAAATGAGCAATTTTATAGAGGATGATGGCTATCATAATATTTTTAGATCATGAAATTTGGAAAAAGGTTATATATTGGCTTGCAAAGACATTTTCACATACACAAACCTAATTATCATTGGAAGTATTTATAAATTTTGGATAAAAGTTATTCCAAAACATACTAATTCACTCAACGCTTCAACTTGGATATGTTTTCTTTTTCTATAAAGCAAAATTATACAAAAGTTAAATAAATTAAAAATTTTGATTTAATCTTGTAATATGGCGCAGATTTTGAAGTCAAGAATCCTTTCAGAAATAATAATCATGTGTAAATAGGAATTATTTTTGCATTAATAAAATATTTCAATAGATTTTTTGTTATTTAAATTCACCTATAACAATAACTTACATGCGGTTGTGTAAAATTTTCTACAATGTAATTTGTTGAATTGTTGCAGTTAAAGTTACCAGCCCACGGAGAAAGGACTTTTTTTTTCCTCTCAAAACACACTTGAGCTTTTTAGAAAATAAATATCCGCTTGCTCTAGAGCACAACACCCTTGTCAATGTATTTTGTTTTAAAGTACATCTAAGCCAGTTTTAAGAAATATGTTTTTTTTCCCTAATAAAACTTCATCAAAAATAGGAACTACTGCAAACACATAAGCATCTACGTCAGTGATTCTCAACCTGTGGGGCGCGTCCCCCCATGGAGGTTCGAGCACACTAATGGGGGGGGGGTGAGCATATCCAAGGGAAAATGTTATTTAAAAAAATTGATTAAGTGACTGAAAGGAAAGAACACACACGCATACAAAACAAAATTCATTTTGACATATTTAATAATTAACTTATTAAATTAAAACAACTTACTAAATTAAAAACAAATTTAATAATTATTAGCGACTTCCTTGGGCCCGTCTTGCAGAGCAGAGTTTTTCGAAGGAGGGTTTAATATTAGAAATAGATAATCATGATTATTTTTCTATATTTAGCTGAGATCTATATTTTGTCTTCAAAGAAGCCACCGCAGAAAATCCAGTCAATAAATGTCCGTATTCTTGGTAATTTGTAAAGTTTAAAATTAAGGATGTAATGTAGGTTTAGCTCCGAAATACTTAAAACACATTATTATTGTATACATTTTATTGTATGCGGTGGGGAGGTGGGGGGGGGGCTCACGATGAAAATTATGATTGAAAATCGGGCCGTGAATACTAAAAGGTTGAGAAACACTGATTTACAAGTCCGAAGTAGATATTAGTTACAGATCCGAAGTAGATATCAGTTACAGATCCGATACAGATATCAGCTACCAATCCTGAAGCAGATATCAACTAAACTAATCCTAACTTGAGCACTATTTTCCTTCATAAAAATAAAATAAAGTTTATAACTTCCAGTAGCACATCCATTCTGAAACCCACCACGAAGTTATTTCAATTCAACACATTTTAAGCTTCGTTTGTGATTGGTTTCAGCGACAGATGGCAGCAGTGATGCTTCTCAAAGTAGTTGAAGGAAAACTTTCGACATATCAATATGCTGAATGCAAGTACGTTAATGATTGAGACATCACTCTTGCAGCTAAGTTTTGTTTTAGAGATGAAAGGAATGATGACTTATGCTGAAGAATGCCCATTGAAGGGTATCGATAGAATCAAAACTTTCTTTTCGGAACAGCATACCAAGAAAAACATGCGAGTTTGAAAGAAAGAAATAAAGGAAAAAATGTAAAATGTATTGTTATTTACCGTATTCGTATGAAGTTAAAAATCATAAAAAGGGGCAAAAATCGATTGCTTGTCATTTATTAAATTTTTTCTCTCTTTTATGTTCATCTATATGAATGCTTAAAATAAAGCTCAAAGTGTGTGCGTTGGAGCTTTACAGGCCAGACCGTTTCGATCTACAATTGCCAAATTTGGTTCATGTATACCTTAGGTGTCGGGATTATGCACCTTGGAGTGATTTTTTTTTGGAATTTTTAATTAGAATTTGAATTCATTAATAATTAAGCGAAATTTTGACGTTTTGCTGCCATAACTTGAGAAATTTCATGGCAGAAAATTGCTTTTTACATAATATTAAAGATAAAAAATTATATTTTTAGTGATACTAATATTTTAATCAGCCAATTTAATTTCTATTTCAATTAATTTTTTAAAAAAATAATTTAATCATCTTTTTTAAAAATAAAACTTAAGCTGCATGCGCGCATTATGAGTGAAAGGGAAAATTTATCTTTAGTCAATACGTTGCCTTCAGATTGACAGAAAGTCAAATTAAAAAATAAATAAACTATTATTGAAAATTAAACGTATAAAAATGTAATTCTCAGCACGTGTCTGCATAAAATGATTTTTTTTCTAAAAGGAAAATGTAAAGAAAACTTTTTATGAGTTTTATAGTATTATTAATTAAATAAATCAGCCTTATTTAAAACAAATGAAGCTTAACCACTTTACATCAGAATTTACTTAATTTCCTAATTAAATGAAGAATTTAATAGCTTCTTAATTGGAAAATTGACTGTTATTTTAGTTCCATTAATAATAATACGTTTTAAGTGACTTTTTTATTTTAAATTATTTAATACTCATCACTTAATTGCATATTAAAAATTCAATAATTATATGCGCGTCTCAGACACGTCATTGTATGCGATGTAGTTAATACATGTTTTTTTAAAATTCAAGGCCCAACGACTAATTTATGAAACTTGAATAATAAAACTATATCTATAAAGATAGTCTAAATGAAGCAAATAATTACACAGTATGTAACATGGGACTGCTTTAATAAATGAAAAATGTTTATCTTTTATCTAGATCCTCTGTTCTGTCAATCATATTTAACAAGATGTTTTTCAGACACTAATATTTTAAATAAAAGAGATAGATTTCAATCAACTAAGTCAGTTTTTTAAATTGGTTGATTTCTGAATGTTTGAATATCACTTTTCAATAAAAGAGGTAATTCTGCGAAAATTTTATCAAATAATTCTCAAGATAATATATAAATTATGAAAATTATTCTATAGTAGAAAGACCTCAAATGCTGATGAACTCTGTTTTCAATAATGACATCAAAAAATGACTCGGTTAAAAAAGGTTTTATATTAACTGCAGCTTAAATCATCTCCACTTTAATTTAATAATAAAATTTTGCAGGAGCTGACAGTTGATAATGGAGATTTATAGAATACTACTGGCTTAAGGCCCTTTATAAATTCATGAGTGAATTATATGAGTAACAAAATTTGAACCTTAAAAATATTTTTTGAAGTAGCTATTAAAAGGCGTCGCATAAAGTATTTAATTGACAATGGCATTGCATAAAGTATTTAAGTGATCATTTTAAAGAGTATCAGGATTGGCGAGCTGGCTGGTCGCCAAAGATTGCTGGTTATAGTATTAAATGTTATGAATTAAAAGTAATAAAATTACTCTTATGAAAATATGTTTATGATTTCCAGTCTCACATTTTTTCCCTCATAAAATTATTTCTATATGCAATTTTAATTTCTAATCATCTTTTTATTTTATTATAAAGAATAGATTTATTTACTTAGTAAGAAGTTACTTCAATCTAAAAATCATTTTTTAAAATTTAATGCATTACGAACTAAACTTCCAGACCAGTTATTAATGACTAGGAAAAGCCCAAAGTAGCACAAAAACAGGTAATATAACGACATTTAAATAATCTTTAATAAAACACCTCAGCTATTAAAACATATTTATGCCTTTTAAATTTTTAAATGGTATTTTTACAATAAGTTTTCAAATGTATACATGTATGTATTATCTCATCATATAATAATTGGAAGTTTGTTTTATGGGAGAACTTGGACCTACTTAATTTTGTTTCGTCTAAAGAGCATTTAACAGCTCTTGATATTATAAATAAATAATCATAAAATGGCTACTCTGACACGAAGGAAGGCACACGTAAATATCTGAACAACACTGGTGGGAATTGTGGTTGAAACTTAAAAGTCTTCTCCGGCCACGACGTATCCCTTCCCTAAGAAAGTAGCTCAGCTCTCGATGGAAGAAGCCAAGTCTCCACATTTTTCTGCACCTCTACAGTGGCGAGGTCCAACCACCATGCCGGAAACTTAACATTTCCAATACGACATTCTCCGCCCCCCCCCCATGGAACTGGGCATTATGAATAGGTGAGTCATGTCACTGATTCTCCAGCCCTCCTGAAATGACAAGGAAAAGGAAAACTGAATTACCGGATCGCAACAACAGAAACACTGACAAGAACTGTGGTTGAATTCCAAACCCCATCACCGGCCACGGTACAACTATTACCTAAGAAAGTACGACCCTTCATCGATGGAAGTAGCCAAACCTCCACACTTTTCTGCAACACCAGTGTGGCGAGATCCAACCACCATACCGTAAACATCTCATCCCCAAGTTACTAAGTGCCCCTCCCCATGAAATTTTATCAACAGATAAAAGAGATAATTTTAAAAAAATATTTAAAAACGGGCCAACATTTAAAGTTCATTCGAGAGTGATAGACAGCAATTTTTTTTTCACATTCTGTGTTTAGCTGTTATAAATGGATAAGACGTACATTTATCTTGATTAGATGAGACATAGACATGTTTTCTTTAATGAAAAAAACTCGTATGCATTGATTTACCTTGACTGATTTTGAATCAAAATATAATTACTTCTTTATATAACGCCTACTGTAATACTGACGCGCCTATTACAGACCGTGGTGGCCTGGTGCTTAGGTACTAGATCGTGACCCGTAGGGTGTCAGGTTCGAGACCCGATTCTACCATAGAGCCGACATGCAAGGAGGTCAGTTGCACATCAAATCCGTCAGGTGAATCCCTCCTCCACTAGTGTGGTGTGAAGAGGGGGTACCAGTTGATGTGTCGTCATCTTACATCTTTTCAAAATGACGAAGTCCGTCCCAAAATATTCCTAGTTTTGCTTTACAATGGGATGTTAATATAACTAAACTAAAACTAAAAACCCTTGTTATATGTTTGTTCAAACGACAACACCTAAGAAGCATGCCTATGTTTGATAGCTGAAACAATAAAAATAAACAATTTTTTTACTTTTGTTTAAATTTAAAAAAATTAAATTAAAAAAATTTTGAAAGCAGAAATCAATAAATTATAACACTATGCTTGTAAAATACATTTCTATATTGAAACAAAAAAAAAGAGAATCAGTATTAATTCGCTTTCTTCATCAAATTTCAGTAGAACGTACTACATAAAATAATTTTTAAAAATTCAACAGAACTAATTAAAATGCACATTTCCCTTCATTACCTTAGAGAAAAAAAGATAATCAGATAAAAAGAGGAACCAAAAGCTATAAAAACAAAACACCTCTTCGAGCTTGTAAGGGAGAAGCAATTAACTGCTTATGAAGGCATCCGAAACCGAAGGAGTGAGTCGTTTTAAAGTGTCCCCGTAATGGATGGTCAGAGAAATCGCTGAACAAGGTCAGCTGAGCGAATAATTCATTCCTAGTTAATGTCGCTCGCTTGCTTTCCTCTTTTAGGTTTTAACCTTTACCGCACTTTCGACTCTTCTTTTAAATATTCTGAGCCTTCTTTTTAGAGAGCAACTTAATAATAAGACTTCACATCTGATAAAAGAAGTTATTAGATGCTGGAGATCCGGTGCTTTACGGGAAGTAATTCCTTCTTGGGCTCTTTAAAGGACAGGAATTAAATTACTTTATTAATTAAAATTATAATTCCTGTGAAAGGAAAGCAAAATGCTTCATTAAAGAGTTTGTTTTTATTGAGATAAACAGGAATCGGGTTTTAATAATGCGATATTTCGACTCTAATTATTATTTGGTGAAAATGTACTTCTGCAGTTGTTTAAGACTCATTGTGGGTGTTTCAAAATAGATAATTATTGAGTACATTCGATGAATTAGATAAAGAAGTAAGAACATCTTTTAATTTTAGGAAGATTAAAATTTTGCCTTTTGTGATTTAAAATAGTTTCGAATGTATGTTTTTGCAACAGTTTGTGTTTTAGTGTTGTGTCCAAATCATATATTCGTTTCTATATTTTGTTTCTTATTGAGACATTATCTTTAAAACTTTATCGCATACTGCATAATAAACCTTTGAATGAGAATGACTTACTTGAAATGGGATTATAATAATTATGAAATAAATTTTGGTGTGAATCTAGCATTTTTAATGAATTTATTGTTCCATTCTTGGCGAAATACTTTAGTGATTAATCTCTGGTATGTGTTAATAGAATCCAAAAATCAAATTTATGCTTTAGACATATTTTTCTTAACCAATGGAAATAAAAATCAGACACAAAACTTTTGCCTGGTTATTTACATAACTCGTGTCATTCTTGGCAAGTTATTTGGCAATTAATTCCTGGCATGAGTTAATAGTATCCAAAAACCGAACTTGTGCATCAGAAGCAAAACCGATCGCAGACTCAAAATCTAATACCAAATTTGATATATTTGTTATAGAGTTGTTGAATTATTGTATTTACATGTTAACCACTGTTACATTTTGCTAAGTACAGACAGGCATACAGACAGTAAACACGTAGTTAAAACTAAATCAAACTTTTACAAGCGCCTTGCCCTATAGATGCTATAATTTATACGGTAAGGTATAGCATCTAACTTTTTTGCTTTGTAAAGTTAAATCAAGTTAACCCATATTCGAGCAGTTGGACACACAAATTTTACGGAAAATTTAAATTTGATAGAAAACCGCAAATTTGGTATACAGGCGGCATATAAAATTTCAATCATCTGGCTTAAGAAGTATGAGTTGTGTTTGTCCCAAACAGATGGATGGACGCACATTTTCTAAAAAAATATGCTTTTCGAACTCGAGGAGGTATAAAACATGACGATTCGTCAAAATCTCGAGTTCGAGTTTTTGACGTATACTATACATCCTCCATACAACGTATAGAAAAAAAAATGCAGCAAATTGGTTTTTTTAATTTTTTCATATTCATTGGTTGATGGGGATTAGTAGCAATCACTGTTTTCTTTAAACATTTCCTGTTTTCATTATTTGGTATCTTCAAAAAAAAATCCTGAACCAATTTTAATATCATTTATGTAATTTATTAAACAACACATACAGATATGATGTTGATTTGCACTGTTCCTCCATAACTGAGAACTGTGCTAAGGATCTTTCATTGCAACACGCCACGGTGGAAAAATTTCTTTGTGTTGCTGCTTTGCATATAAATATTCTTTGAATTAGGGATAAGAAAACAAGAGAGATTTCGCCCTCGAGACCTCTGATATTGTTGAGACAATTGTTAGTTTGTTACTATCACGAGTGTGGTCTTTGTTAAAAGGTACATGGGAGAAGTGTTCCCATTCCTATTTGTAAGCGCATTGTAATGGTTTATGGAGGAATGCGTTTTGGAAGTTACGAAATGAATCCTTTTCATTTCTCAATGGATTTGAGATTCACTCCCAAGACTATAAAGAATAAAAATAGTTATATTTCGGGTAATTATATACGATTTTAATAAATACATTAAGTAATATCTGATGGGATTTTAAGATTCTTAACAATTAATTGTGAAAACACACAAAAAAAACATCCTTTTAATAACCCACCAAATTAAAAAATGGAACAATTGATAAATTCGAAAATTTAACCAGAATTTTTATAGACAACTAGCTGGTATACGGCACTTTGCTACTGCAGAAGAAATAACCTTGAAAACATCGTTTGGACTCTGAAATAGTTATTTTGCTTAATTAAGAATAATAGGAAAAGTGATAACTATTTTCTTGCCGACACTGAATACATTCATTAAAATGGAAAGATATGTAAAGAGGAGGCGTAAATAGTATTTATTCTATTTTTAGTATTCTATTTTATAAACGAATACTCATTTTTATATATCAGATTTGTGTATTCTATTACAATTGTAAAGCTTGGTATTCTTTCAGAATGGTAATGAAAGAAACTATTTTTGTATTTCGTGATTCATTAAGTATCATCAAGTTTAATGTTAGAAAATATGATTAAAATAGTTTGTTTCAAAACTGATTTAACATAGAAAATATATTTATGCCATGAAACCTTTCATATAGTTGAAAAGATAGTTTTTTGAAAAATAAGATGGTTCAAAATTATTTGTACTATAATATTGTCGGAAGATACTGCAAAAAAAAAAAAAAAAAAAAAAAACACCTCTAAAATTTTATTAAATGTTAAATTAAAATTTGAAACCTATTGGATTAATTTCCCTAAAACTTTCTCGCACACTCTTTATTAAAACTATTATCTAAGAGAAAGACTCACATTGCATTTACGTTTAATAGCTAAAAAATATTAACGCCTTTAGCATCTTTACTGAATCTGTTGTCTCTCCTTGGCGAGTTATTTGGTGGTTAATCCATGATTAATAGATACGGTAAATATTTTTGAAAATATTTTTTAAGCTTTAGAGGATTGTATTATACCTATAACGTTCATGTAAGTGCAAGCAATACGTTGTCGAAGTTTTGTCGGATTCAGATGAGCGATACGGCAGCGCATTAGAGACTTACAGACAAACATTCATTTTTATTCATATAGATGACATCATTTCTCATGTATTCATGTAACTTTACGAAAATTAAAAAGTTATAAAGACATATATTGTTTTTTTTTTTTTCAAAATCTTGAAAATCAGTATTTCATTGCGTGCAAGATTTTGAATTTAAAAATTAATCGAAATACACAACATTAATATAAAAGTGTAGAAGTTATATATTATTTTCATAAAACTTTTCAAAAAAATATTTTTTAAATACAATTTTTTTTTAAAAAATTCAATTTTAAGGAAAGTATAATTAAAATTCATGTAAAACATTTTCTGAGAATAATTTATCTAAAAATTAATGACTATCATATAAGAATATTGTTGGAAAAATATGGATCTCAGAGCAACCGAAATATTCACTAAATTTTAAATAAGAACTTCTAGCAATAAAGGAAACAAATGCTTTAAAAATAAAGATTATGAGATTCATTTCGACAATCAAGTGGTGTCTTAAAAGGGGAATTGAGTGAAGAAATAAATCTACAATGATTTGACAGATGATATATATCCAAAAAAAGGAAGAGTCACTTTCGACGTTATTCTTAATCTGGAAATAAAAATAAGAAGATACCATCCACTTACACGGGAGATTTCCTGCATATTTCCAAAGGTTTGGAAGAGAGCAGGAAAATAAATGCATTTATGGAGAAATGGGTAGCGTTTACCACTATTTAATAGAATGTATGCAGATCTCAGAGTTAAGAAAAGACCTGAAGATTGTCAATAATGATTTAAGTACAGTACTGATGGTACCGGGTAATCTCAAAACCCTGAAGGATATGATGTTAAAGATGGACAGTTTCATTCCAACTGTTTGAGAGTGTGCAGATGGGGAGAAAGACAGCTTTTAACTTGACTACTCCAAAAGGAATGTTAGTTTGGCGGATCAGTCACTGTAAGGTTGGACAATACTTATTCAGCAGTCGCCCACAACAAATCCTGTCGATACTACTACGTTCAGTGGTGGCAGGGCGGTCAGCTGTATATAAGAAGTTAGAAATATACATTCGATTTCAGATTAATAGGATAAGTAGTTTTTAAGATTTCCTGGGCACAAGCTTCTTTTTAAAAAAGATGCGTTATATAGAATGAAAATACGAAAAACATAAAGCTACTAATAAACTAATCAACTTAATCCCATCTCTCAGGGAGCAATTCTAATTATTTCTTTATTATTTGGATTCACATAGGTACAAAATGAGCTGAAAAGTACGAGACAAATTTCTTTCCTTTTATTCAATATCCAAAAAGAAGAAAAGAATGAACTGAAAGATATTTCGCCTGAACTATATTTCTTTCCGAACTTTATAGAGAAAAGAGACTTTTAAGTTTAATTGATTATCCAGAAATCCGATATCGCATTTTTTTAACTCTTCAAAATGGTGAATAAATTAAATAAAAATGTTTTGAGAATATTTCATTATTTGTCTGTGATCTGTCAATTGAATTAACAGTGGAATTGCGATTTCTATGTATTGGTGGATTTCTTGAGAGATGCGGTTCTGAAAAAAAAATCAGAAAGGGAATATAAATGCAAAAGAAAAGTTTCTAGAATTATTTCGTTAGTTTAGTTAGATTTATCTGTGAAATATTTAAAGAAAATACAAAAAAAACCCTCTTATTTTTGCTATTTGCCCATAGTATTCATGATTTTGTTTCACCAAAATTTCTGCACTTAAATCGAACGTTTTACGAATTGAAAATAACAAGAATACACTCAGAAATATGATGGCTATCTCATTTACAAAAATTCGATATTTGAAAAAAAAAGTTCCATAAAAAATGTGACGTATAAAAATTTTATCATTAAATTTGGTGGTATTTATATGCACCATTAATCCCTCTAATGATGGTTATTAGCTCTAAAAATTAAATTTTAAGTGATTTTTCTCGGCCAGGTGATAGTTGGCTGACAATTTATCAAGGGAAAAAAAGACATGTGATATTTTGAAGTTAACTTCTCTTTTCGTATTGATATGCAGTGCATTGACTACAAGATGGCGCTTCTGCTTAAACGTCAAAATCTTAAAATATTATATTGGGATATATTGGGCTGTTGTATTCGTAAATGAATGTAACTCACGTGCCGGAATTAAGCCCACTAGGATTAAATATTGTATATTTGTCATGAATATCCTTTCGCCTTGGATTTATTAGATGACAAAAATCCCTTGGAATCCCATCGATATAGTTTAACATCCTGATTTCGGTAAGGAAATTTGTCGTTGTCAACCAATGAGCTAAACGTACTTCGCTTTGTCTCCATTTTTTCACTATATGGTGTGATGAAATTTTTCCTTTTGAATACTTTTACAGGAAAATTATTGAAAATTTGATTTGTACTGTTTGTTTAATTTGTTATTTTCTCTTAATTTATTTAGTTTATTGTGATTTCTTTTTGTCGTGTATTATTAGAGGACAAACTCCATCTTAATCTCATTGATATAATTTAATATCCTGATTTGGTAAGGAAACTTGTCGTTGTGAACCAATGAGCTAAGCTTTGTTTCATTTTGTCTCCATTTTTTCGCTATGCAGTGTGATGAGTTATTTTCGTTTTGAATACTTTTTCGGGAACATTATTAAGATTTTAATTTGTGATTTTGTTCAATTTGTTATTTCCTCTTTATTTATTGAATTCATTATTATTTCCTTTTGTCGTGTATTTAATAGATGACAAAAAATCCCTTGGAATCCCAACGATGTAGTTTAATATCCAGATTTCGGTCAGGAAACTTGTCGCTGTGGATCAATGAATAAAGCATTGTTTCATTCTGTCTGCATTTTTTTGTTACATGGTGTGATGAATAATTTCGTTTTGAATACTTTTACAGAAAAATTATTAAAATTTTGATTATGCTCTTTGTTTAATTTTTATTTCCTCTTTATTTATTTATTTGTTATTGAATTGATATCATAATATGAATATTCATTATTATTTTATGCAAATATTCAATATTATTTTATATGAATATTTTTTGTGATTAGAGAGCTTGGTTTTAAAGTTAATGCGACAAATCATGCTTTATTTGGAAGAACGACACCAGATTTGTTATGTCTAGTAGGACAAACCAGTTTAAAAAATTTGAACTCAAAATAAACAATAGAATCAGTAAAATAATAATATATGAAATATATATGTGGTTAATTTCTAAATTTTAGGTGTTAAGTGGTATCGATAAAGTAATTAAGGGTTAAGGGACGTCTGATCGCGCCTGTTGCTAACCCCAACGAAAAGCGAGCGACTTTCCACATACCATTCATGCAGAAGGACCTCCTCTCAGAATAAGAGATATCTATACAAATGCTGAGCAGTTTTAGAGGAATAATGTATATTTACGACCGTGTAATTTTCCTCCCCTTCACGTATAGTGTCCGCGTAAGAAAGAATGATTTACAGTCATTTGTATTAGATGCTGCCGGATGGCGCATTAATAATCTCGGAGCATGGTGACAAACTTGGTGATCATTTGGCAACTTGGCGGCGAATTTGGCTTCTTTTACGAAAAAATGGATAACCCCACGAAACTTTGAGAAAATTCCTGACCGTTCCATTTTGAATCGAGATACATTCAAATGCTCCTGATTGGTGTAGAGGCTTCTAGCACCACAACCCGGGAGCTATAAAAGGCCGGTAATCTCAAGCTTGTGAATCGCACAAAGTTGTCAGTCAGTTTGTATGTTTGCTATTAATGACTATTTCTTATATCGCAAATAATTTTCCTATTTTTGAGTAGTCTTTGTTGTTTTCGAAAAGTTAATATTTTGAAATGGGGCAAAAATATTAGAAAATCATTAAAACCTAACTTAAATGTTCTTAAATCTGGGTCAAATTGATAAATCGACTAACTAATTGAACCAGAAAAAATAATCCAAGCATTTCTGTTCTTTAGATTTCTTTTATAAGCCTCATTCCCTCATAATAACCCGCATTTAAATAAACAGCGCGGTTCAACTATTTACACATTTGATTCATTGCGGACAAAAAGTGAAATATTTCCCCAATCTTTTATTTAATTTATACCGCATTTCTTTTCGGCACCGAAGAATATTCCATTAGAATTCCGAACAATCGGTGAAAGATAAAAACCTCTTCCCTAAAGTCTGGATGATGAAAGGAAAGCCACACATGGGAATTATCTTTCCTTTCATTCTTTTTTTGCTATATTTTATCAATGGGAAAAGTTTGCCCCGCTTTCTTTTTCACCTCTGAAAGAACAGAGAAGAAAAAGGTAATTAGAGCAAACTCATAATTTGGAGGGATAAAATTTATTTAATTGCAGAATTTGCTTTTATAATAGTTTTTTTTCTTACTTTTTTACATTTTTTTGGACAGGCATTTATAAGCAATGCGCCCTACTTTTCAGAAACCAAATTTCTGTGCATTGCATTTTTTGGTTCCGATTCTTTGCGAAAGAGGTTATGGAGGCCTAAAAGGAAATTTTGGGGAGAAAACATCAGTTTCTACAATTATTAAATATACTTTGACAGAATTTTTTTAATGAAATCTATTTGAAAGTTGTAATTGTTTTCGATTGTTGGCGATTCGAGTAATGAAATCCAGATCAATCCAATTAATAAGATTATTTTTTACTTTATAATAAATACTGCTTGTATCCGAAGACCAGTCTGTATTAATGGGAGATAAAATTCTTATTGTTTCTTCAGAAATTAATTTTAAATTTCAAATATGTATATTTATACAGCTGGCAATCAGAATAGTAGAAATATTACAAACGAATACAAGAACCTTTATTAATACGACATTGGGCCCATTTCGGATTTGAAAATACGATTGATTTAATTTAGTTAATATTCTGTCAGATTTGTCTAGTTGTTAGTTTTCTGTTTCCTAAAATATTTAACGACGCATATTAACCATCTCACAACCACAAATTGTTAAAACGGAAATTGAGGATTATTATTATCATCTAGAATTTTTTTCTGACTCAGATATAGTCTTACAATCAGCAAACAATTCCAAACTGAACTTAATAAACAAATATATTTTTAAAGATTGACGCAAGGTCATTTCATGATAATTTTATTAGATTAAAAAAGAAATATATATAATTGAATCGAATAAATTCAGTAATAAAAATTCAAAATTCTTTACAAAGAATAAAAAAAAATGTTCTCTTTATTCAAGGCAAGCAGTAAAATTTCACGACATTTAAAAGTTTGCAAAAGTTGGAAATACATAATTTAATTAAATCTGTATAAATGCTGTTGTTTTCTTCCGTTATTTAGATTCCAAGTTAGATTCATTTTGAAAGAGCAGCATTTAAAATTTAAATGAGTTTTAAGACAATTCCATTGCTTTGGTTAGTTTTTGCCGTTTCACTGTTAAAATATTTCTTAGCAATACAAAATTTGTTAGGGAATAGAAAATTAATATAATAAAACGTGACAAGTGCGCTTCAAATGCAAATGAAAGATGTAACAATGTTTATAAGTTAAATTTTAATTGATTGTTTTAAATGTTTATTTCCAAATTTTATACCTTATGTGGGCTTTTCTACAAATAAGTAACAATATGAAAATTTGAAGACGAAATAAATATATTAATAGTTTATGCAGATTTTCAATAAGTAAGTTTAAATAAACTATACAATTTCAAAGTTTCGTTTCCTCTTATATTTGTATTGTCTAGACTGACGTAAGTCCCGTATGATAACAAGTCTCAATATTGTATATATTATTTTCATAGTTTTATAGCATGCATTTTCATAGCATCCAGACATTTATATTTTAGTAATTCTTACTCTTTTTTGGAAAAGTTATTCTTATTTTCACAAAACTATATTATATATATATATATATATATATATAATTAGTAATATAAGCTACTTTTGGGTACTCAATCAATAGATGGCGCTCAAAACCTCTTATTTTTTTCCCTGTATTCAAATCGAATAGCGGAGAGGATAGTTGGAATTTCTTCACCTGTTGCTGGTATGTTCTTTTCTTTTTGTTTTTTAATTATTGGGTTGAATATTTTTAATTATTGATTGAATATTCTTATGTAGGTTTATATATTTTTGTATATATTCTTGCTTTATTTGATGATGATTTTAATGTTTTGTTTTGTGTCTTTGCTGTTAAATTGATGTATATCTTTGGCCTTAATTTTAGGGGAATTTTCAGGTCACGAGGGTTCAATACTGCTGGACATTGTCCAACTTCTCATAGAAAAACTCCCTTGTTTTGAATCCTTGCCTGATGGTGACCCTTGAAAAAGTCTTCAGGCCGTGTTATTTTTCTATTTGCTGCAATTTTGATTCGATTGTATTTTTTTTTCACTTAGATTCCTCTGCATTTTGGTAATAGAGCATTATCGCTCACTAAATACAATGATAGTTTTTTAAATAGTTCTTTTTAAAATTTTAATCTTGTTCGAATATGAAATATTTTTTTTAGTTTCAATACCTATTTTTAGCACCATTTCCCTAATTAGCTTCGTTTCCCCTTATATTGCTAATTTATTTTATTCATCTGTATTTGCGCTCATTAAATACGATGATAATTTTTAAATTTTTAATCTTGTTCGAATACGAAATAGTTTTTGGTTCCGTTTCCATAATTAGTTTCGTTTCCTCTTATATTGCTAATAATAATAATTATTATATATATATATATATATATATTCACCCGTGGTTTGGCGCAGTATTGTAAAATCTATGGCTCCTGCGCCAGAAAAATCCAAACAAATTAAAAATGATAAATTCTCGGAAGAACATAAATTATTTTGTATAAGAAGAGTGATCCCAAACAGTTTGAAAGCAGTGAGAGGTATTTGGAAATTGGAATTTGTGAATGGGAATATCGTTACCCAGAGTGGAGACAGATCTCCCTAATTGTCTAAACTGCAGTTCGAGCATATAGTGTTAGTACCCAGACCTGAAACAGCGACAGTAATGGCAAGACGTCTAAAGAAATGGTGTCGCACAGAGATGCTAGACTGGGTATGATTTCAATGGGCCAAGACTGTCTCCCTATCGGACATTCATACACAAATCGTTGAAATGTACGGGAAGCGAAGCAATCAGTAGACAACAAGGAACGAAATGGTGTCGTTCTTTTGAAACGGGCAAGAATATTGCTGCAAACGTTTAGATGTGAGATATGGAGCTAACCCCATACAGCTCCGATTTGGCTCCTAATGATTAGTTAATTTTCCAGGCAATTAAGAAACACTTTTCAGAAACTAGTTTCATATCAGACGAAGATGATCAAAAACGGTGATTTGAACTGACTCAATAACCAGGGACCTGATTATTACCAACATGGGTTAAACAAATTAGTCCAGGGGTGTGATAAATGAATAAACAAGTTTGATAATCATGAGGCGAAATGATCTCCACATATGTATCTTAAATATCATTTGTATCTTTTTTTAATAAAGCCATTTTCCTTTGCCTTGTAAACATTTTTGGGACACTCGCCGTTCAATAAAATATTTTTATTAATTATAATGACATAATACTAAAAAGATACTAGCGACATACCAAAAGCTAAATTCATTAATTTAATTTTGTTATTTTTTTAATTTTTTCATATGCAAAATACATGAAAGAAAACGTTGTAATCTTCAAAAAATTCGAATTAAATTTTTCGAATCTACTCGCTCCAGATTTACTTGAATTGGAAAAACAAAATTTTTGAATTACTTTTATGAATATAATAATTCAAAAATTCCAAGACCTAGTTAACATCAAACCTTTACAACAAATGTATAAACTTCTATAAAATTTTAAAATGAACCCTTTTCAAATAAAGTGTAAATGTGCAGATTTCAGAATATAATTTATCACAATAACTATAAAATAACCAGAGGTAGATAAATAAACAATGGTACATAGATTTAATATATCTTGTGAAGATACTTGAATAAATTGGAACAAAATCCATCCCTGATTTGATCGTATATTGGTTTGAAATTTTAGCAAGCAGTTAAATCTTAAGTTAAACATACAATGACTTATACATATGAAATGTTCAATTTTTTAGTATAATTTTATTTCTGTATCGAATTTTGATTTCAAACTTTCACAAAAAGTTTAAAATACACATTCTTTATTCCAATTATTAGTTGAAAAAAATTATTTGAGGTCTCACTTTAATAGGCTTTTTTGTAATGACAATGAACAAAATTACCCTCGCCTCTAATTTATTCCATTTTTCTGACCAGAGCGTGACATCACGTGGAATTCTTTAGACACTTCTCCAGATTTCGGTTCCTAGTAGATATAGGGTATTAAATTTTGCATTCTGAAGAATCTTCATTTTCGCCATCAAGTCATCAAATGATCATCTACAAGTATATTTCCATTCACTGATAAGCCATATTTAATAATATTTATAAATATCGTTTTCGAAATTTAAGAATAACAATAAAGGAAATCTCTATTAACAGATTCATAACAGCATTTACATTCTTAGAAACCTTTAAAATTAATCTATCTTTGAGATACATTTCAACTAGATAAGATTATACCTTTAAGATGGATTTACTTGTCCTAACAGTTGATACTAAATTAACATGAAGTTATGCAAGACAGAGCTTAACATTGCTTGAAAATTATACTAATCGTACTAATTGATGGGACTGAAAGAGCTGCATCTCTTCAAGTAATGCTTCCTCACTGATATTACATCAACGGAAAGACGTCCTCTTTTGATGATGAAACACGAGCTTTCCTGCGTCTCCAATTAAAATGGAAGCAATTACACGAATTGATCAGTTCACGCACGATTACCTCCTTTGATACTCCTTTAATGCGATTGAAATGGTAATTAATTAAATAATTCCCTTTAAATGATTTATCAGCAATTTAAGGGTATGTTTATCCTGACAATGAAACGGATTTTCTAATGGCAGCATGCATATATATCATTGTGTTTTAGCTCCATATAAAACTAATGAGAAAAGTAGTATTAATCCCAGTTTATTAAAGAGACAGTTTTTTTTCAATGCATGTTTCAAGAAAATAAATTATTTCTTGTAAGTCTTGTATTTTAATTGGGTTTTATGATATATTTGCAAATTTCTTTCTGTGAGATATTGTGTAAGATATTTGTAAATTTCTTGCTTTGAGATAGCGTCTGTACATCTTTTGAATGATGTACGGACTTGAATTTCACTAAGTAATTAGCTATTATATAATATTTTTAGCTAATATTCAGTTCTTGTTAATTAAACCAACACCCACGTTTATCAAATTATTACCACTAGCTATTTTTTTTTTTCTAGCTTGGTTCTTATTCCCTTCAATACAATTACACAAATTTATGTTGTTTATATTTTTTGCCAATAAAAATTGTTAACTTTGATCTTTGTACTACATCATTCAACTTACCGTAAGAGAGCACAAAATAGCCATTGCAAGAAAATTACATTATCCACCACTAATATATTTTCTTTCAAATTTTTCTCATTATTTTACAAAAAGAAACCAATAGGAAAGTTTTCCCTGTAACCTAACCTACGCGACTACCTCGTTATTGACGAACAGAGGTTTCATTCTGGAAGAGAGCATGATTATTGGATCTCACCAACCCGGTGGGTACACTAAAGGTGGGAGATACGGCTTTTACCACCGATGACAGGACGTACCTTCTGCGGGAAGTGTTGTACCTCGGTTGGTTATGGCACTACAGTTCCCGCTAATGTTGCTGTAGTGTGGGTCAGTCATGCAGTTTTCTTTTTTTTTTCGGAGTACATACGGGTGGGATGGAAAGTCAGTAATATGTCTTCCCTGAAACTTTCAATTTCTAGTTGAGATGGTATTCACCCTGAAGAAAATAGGGCACCACAAGAAAGGCGGAGAATATCGGGAATAATCAGATTTTCATTTTGAGAGTCCACACACATGTGCTTTATATATGCTTTTGAATATAATAAAAAATGAATTTTTAATTTCCACAGATTTTTTCTAACAAATAAAAAAATCAAAAAGTTACAGCTTTTGCATCAAATTTTATTTATATCAAGTATTATATATTTAGCGTAATGTTAATAAAGCATCAAATCTTATCAAAATTAAATCTTTAAAAATTTCTTATCTAAATGGTTATGATTTCAAAATAGGGCATTTGTATAGATAGACAGGAAAAAATTATAAAATAGGTTCAAAAGATGTAGATCTACTCTAAAGATGTTAAAACTATGTACAAAAGTTTGTATATTTATTTCTTTACGTTTTTAAATATCATCCTTGATTACAGTTGGCATAAATTTTTTTTTCACGACAGATTTAGTAATAAATTTATAGAAATCGTCAAATTTTCTGTGACGGTCACTTTCCAAATATCTGACTAATGCAAAAAGAAACATTTTTTTCATAAGTTTTCACATTTTTTATTTAGCTCGAACGCACTATTTTCAATTTATATATTTTGTATTTGGTAATACATATTGTTTGACAATGGATTCTAAGACCCTTAGCGTTTTTGTGCATGAGTGAGAATTGGCTTTAATTAATCAAACTAGGAATGAGATGAATGATGAAAGGGGAGGATGTTTACATTTAACAGTAAAATATATTCTGGTTTTCCGCAAACTGAATTAAAATAATATGGTCAGAAGCAACATGCTATTCACATACACATGAAAAAAGTATCTAATAGGGGGAAAATGAAGGTCAAAGTAAGACTAAGAATTCCAGAAATGAGCTCATAATTTCGCGTTTCGCCCCTTAATGCGATAGAGTCATCGAAAATAGTCATGTCAAAACACTGAAACCAACAGAAAATCACTGAATTACAAACTAATGAAAAATAATTTCTTAATTTATTATTTGCACTCATTTAAAGATATACATTGTTTGCGAAAAAGCTAAATAAAATATCCTTTTTGAAATCTACTCATACCACCATAGCTATTCTCATGAATACAAATATCGAACAGAAAATTCGGGTCAGCATGTTGATAATGATGTCTGTCCGTGTTTCCACGGAAAGAGGGTGCATTAGCTTCTGAGGTTAAAGACTATTGAGAGACCAGAGGGCAGAAGTCTGAATTCTAGATCATTTGAAAAACACACTTGCTTGCAATACCCCTTTTACATGCGGGTACATTCCCAGGGCTCAAAGATAAAACACCGATGAAGAACTACGATGCCCGAACCGGGACTCTAACCTGGGACGCCTAGACCACGGGAAAGACACGTTACCCTTACTGGAGGACACCGATTGACAAACACATTGTTCAGTAAGAAATACAACAAAACAATCAGGAAGGTAATGTTTTTATATAAATGCTATCTACAGAAACCTGATTAAGATGCGGTGGGACGACTCGACAGAGTATCAAAAATCACCCTTTACACCCACTACTTCGGAAGTTTGCACCAAAGGATAAGAAATGCAGATCGGTCCGCGGAATTCGATGTCAAACCTTTGTATATCTCTTCATCCCTCCTCGGATCCATTGTGGAGCTCACCAAAAGCGCCGGAAAATGACTTCCCTCCACTAACGACAAAAGGTTACCTCCAGTGTCTGTCCCCCACCATTAAGTGCCAAACCTCCGCCGCTGCTCTCACTTTTGAAAAAGAGAATTTTCTCACTCGGGATCTTTTCATTTATCGATCGACAAGGGAAGGAGTCCCATTCAGGGGTGAAAGATGAGCACTCCGGTTTTGGAACTTTTTTCAGGATGCGTCAGATGTGTCGGATAAATATCTTTGCTCTGCATTTCAATAACTGTTGGGAGAAATGTTTTGTGAAGCCTGCTCAGGTGTAATTTTCAATGAAAAACGATATGTTTTACTGAATATTCTTAAAAGATTCGCAGTGACATAAGGAAAAGCCGTAAGTAAAATTTAGAACAAAAAAAAAGGGTCTAATGTGGAATTACTTGTTTGATGAATTCAGCAGTAATTAGATTTAAAATTAATTAATAAAATGTTTATCATAGAGATATAAATTGTAATTTTCGAAAAAAAAATTTTGCATAAAAATTGAATTCTATTCCTTCAAAATTTTAAAAATATATTGTACAGTGAAATCTTTTTATTCACGGTGTATATGCTCCATAAATATGCCGCGAATGCAGAAACCGTGAATACGGAATGGTAATTTATGTGGGATTATAGGGGATACGTTCCTAGGCGACAAAATTTAAAAAAAAAACAAATATATAAAAAAAACAAATATATAAAAAAAATCAATTTAATTGAAGTTTTTGAACATTTTGATCAATTATCTTAAAGCTTAGCAATGGTTTGAAGAATTTTGTAATATTCTCTTCCTTTGCAGTTTTTAAAAGCTCCTTCAATTCAGACTGATACACAGGGGTAGCATTAACAATTTGCCTCTTAAAATTAAGACTTCGTTCCACAGACGGATCAATGTTCATAAAGAAATCGCAAAACTCATTCGCCATTCTTCAACCTTCACTAAGATTTTTCAAATGAAATGTCACGTTTCCATTGTTTGTGGAAGCCTCTTCTTCAATGGGCTGTGAATTTAACTTTTTCTCCAAGTCGGCTTGAGTCAGATCTTCGTCTTGCGATTCAAACAATTCCTGAATGTCGCTTGATTCTATCTGTTCGAACCCATCTCGTCCTATTCCATTTGAGATTTCGGCTATGTTTGCAGTCAAAGTTTGAACTTGCACAGATTCTTCGTCATTTTCCGCAGTCAGAGCAGGTCACAGTTTTTTCCAGCATGACTTCAATAGGTGTGGCTTCAGTTCCAATGATTCTTTTATGTTTACAATGTATTTTGCTATGTCAAATTTCTTCCAGCATTCCATAACATTCATATCAGGATCACATTCCATATTATCCAATATGATTTTGAAGGCTCGTCTAATGTAATTGAGTTTAAAGGCCTGGATTATTCCTTGATCCATAGGTTGAAGCAAAGCTGTCTTGTTAGGAGGTAAAAATGTCTTAATCATTAGTTCTACCTTATTTCTAAGTCGTTAATTCTACAAATATACTTTATTCGTTGAGTAATAAGGTTGCTTTCATTCTGTTTGTTTACATTCTCAAAAACACCGATCGTGGCGAAGGCGGCTATGTCAAAGTCCTCGGCGATATCATTTAACAACATACTTTAGGCAAAGTTGTAATAAGGTCCATTTACTTTTTTATTAGTCCATTTGACGGCATTTTCAAACGATATTTTGTTGGATACCTATGAAATTCTTTTATTGTTATGTATGTACTTATTAGAACTGCGAATAAAGAAATTTTTAGCTGCGAATATAGGAATTGGGTGGCATTTTCTTAATCCGCTAATAGTGAAAACGCGAATGAAGGAAGCGCGAATAAGGAGCTTTTACTTTATTATAGTTTATGCACGTCAGTTCCAAAAATTAAAAATATAAAAAATATTATTCAAAACATTAACTTCATTTTATGTAACATTCAAAATGTCAGTCATAACAAGAATTGCAAGATTTTCTACAAAAAGGATGTAGCTCCACCGTGGAGGAATTTAGTTACATGCACTATGTTAGATTTGCATTTGGCCAAAAAACACCTCGTACATCTGGTGCCAAAAGGATGTAGCTCCAATTTTATTTCTAGCGTTATTCAAGAGATGGAGCTGTCTGTCGCACTGGAATTCAGAATTTTGAGACATTTTTTTACGGCTTTATGCTAATTTGAATAATTGGAGCTACCTGTTTTTTGCAGCAAAAGCTTCGCATCGAATATGTAAGAATTTTTCATTTATTGAAGAAATTAGCTTAGGACTGTCATTTCAAGTCGCACATAATAAATATTTGTTAAGATTATATTTCATAGCAAATTCCTTTTTGTTCTCAAATCCTTAAATTTGGTGCGTAAAATCTTTTTTTTTTTAAAGAAACCTGCTTCTTATTTGGGGAAAAATTCAATGCTTCATGGATTTATAAAAATCACAAATCATCGATATCGATGTCAGTGATATGAGCAGATTATGACTTGTTTTTTCAATACTTTTACGTTATACGGGCCCAAGATGTCGCAAATGTGAGCCAAACACAAGTCAAGCCGCCAAGAAAAGCGAATGGCAAAACAAATGTCTCCAATTTGAACAAAACGCGAACAAAATCGCAAAGTGAATAACTTGTATCTGATGAATTCGAATGTTAAATTTGATGTAATTTTCCATTATTTGGCGTGTTTTCAACTTTTTAGTCTAATGATTATTTGGGAATTTTTTCGTTGCGTACATATAACGGAAAAGTGCGCTTTCCTCACTAACGTATTCCATTTTCTCTTTTGACAGAGTTAAAGAAAAGAAGGGGACAAAATGAGGAAGATCAGATTGTGAAGAAACGGGCAAATATTGGTATTTTCTACTTAGAAATTAGTAAAGGAAAAAGAGTAATCGCTCCATGTGGAACAGTGTGATACGTAACTCTTTGAATACAATGTTAGAGAGGGATAATCAACAAATTTATATCAATATCTAGCGTTCAATAAGCTTTCCTTACAATGTGTAAAAACAAATGCAAATCTCTAGAACGATCTAGGGATTTCGGTTCATAACAGAGATAGAACATTAAATTTGGTATTATCTAGGAATTTAATTTTTTTCTTTGAAAAATTCATGAACTATTCATATGTTTATTCCAAATATCAAGATTGATTCCGTACCTATTAAAACTGTTTATAAATCACATTTACAAACAATATGAATAACCATAAAGGAAAGCAATATTATAGATTCATAAGAACATGTATTTTAAAAACTAATTATAAATTTCAATTAAGAATAGCTATCTTTTTCTAATAGTTAACACTGATTATAGTAAGTTAAAGGAGACGACAATGCAACTGTAGTTTGAAAATGCGAACTAATCATACTAATTGATGGGACTAAAGCAACTTTTCTAGACTAAAGCAACTCTTCGAATATTGCATCAACGAAAAGGCATTGCTTTATTTTGAAGCAGAAACCACTCGGTCCGTACAATACAATTTAAATGAAAGCAATTAGTGAATTGATTAACCAACGCGCAGTTGCCTACTTTGAGATTCCATTATTGCGACGAGTAGTCGAATAATCATATAATTGCCTGATAAATAGTTAGGCAGCAATTTAGAGAAATGCTTAGCTTTACTTGTAATAGGATTTTCAAAAATCAAAGTGCTTTCATAATAGCAGGTTTTAGTGTACAAAATAAAACTTTAAAAAATTACAATGCGTGTTTTCTTAAAATGACATTTTCATAATTGATATTAGTCTTTGAAATACTTAATAAATTATTTAACATACCAATTTTGTTTCGCAAAAGGTCCCTTTCTTTTAAATTAAATAGACATGTAAAACATGCAAATAATTATTTATTCTCACGAGAGCATTAGGTCCCGTTTCCTACTTCTCTATGCTTCCATAAAGAAAGGATTTATTTGGATTTATGTATTATTTTTGACTATATATAGTTTTCTTCTATTACTTGTATCTCCATTAAGTGTCATCACTGTACTTAGCTGCCATTAGTTTATAACGTATAATTTTCGGAAGAGATACATTTTAATTTGCATTCACAAATTAAAGACCACCAGCAAAATTTTAAGCATGTAGCCCAAAAGCGTTTCTGAGTATTCGTCTTCAAAAAAGGCAAAAAACTGACAAATTTGTTAGTTGAAATCTCCAATACGAAGTTTCTAACAACTAAAAAAATACTTTCTATTTATACTTTTCGCATACTAGAAATTAATAAAATAATTTTTATACTTCTTACCTAGCTTTCATTGCTTCTATAAACGATTTCTTATCTAGTCTTATATTTTAATCGCATGAAATGAGGCGTTTCATAAAATTTTGGTGAAGAATTCATTAGTCATATAATTGTAATAAAGTTATTTCCGTTTAAATTGGATATTTTCCTTTCCATTCATAAATGTCTAGGGCCAATGCTTTTCAATACTTTACTCTCATTTTAGTTTAGTTATTTTATTATATATTATTTAGTTTAGTTTAGTTCCTTTTACTATCTTCATGTTTCCAGTTAGAGAAGACGAATTTGTATTTGTCCGAATTAATTGGAACCTCGGGAATCCGATACATTTGGTCTTGGACATTTCTTTCTGTAAAGTTCAGTGGAATAATGTTACTAGTACAAATGGAGCGGATTTTTTACTTAGAATGCAGAAAAAACCAGGATTGATTCGCATTGTACAAAAGAACCATAAATCAGCAAGTTGTCTGATTTTGAGAGATTTTCGGAGATGCTGCAAATATCCTAAAGATTTAAAAGCGGTGAATGGGAGGAAAGTTTTATGTTTTGTCTTGCGTACAGTTAGTTGCTTTTCACTGTATTTTATTATTATGCATATTTTCTGTGAATATCTACTTTTCCTTTTGCTTCTTAACAACACATAACGCAATCTACTAACGATTGTATTTGAATTATATCTTTATTTTAAATATCCAAATTCATTTTTTTAGGATTCTTTTCTCTCTCATTTACAAAAGAAATCAACACTTACTCCTTAAACTAAAGTAAATTTTACACCTGATTTTCATTAGACTTTCGTCTTAACACACAAATTCTCCCATCAGCTCATTTATTATTCACTTTAAAATAAATTTAAACATATCTTTGAAAACATACCCGTTATCTCACTCCATCTAATCTCAATATTAATACCGAAACAGAACTCTTTCATTTACAAAAGAAATCCATTTCTACATCTTAAACAAGCGGAAGTTTTACACGAGTTTTTTTCGAAGTTTTGTCTTTTACACTTATTTCGTATTGAAACTCAGCTATTTTCAACAGAACATTTATAATCCACTTTAAAAAATTTTAACAAACGCATGAAAATATACTCGCCACCCCAGCCCGTCTAATCTCAATAATATTAATATCGAAACAAAAAGTGAAAAATAACACCGAAAACACACGTTAATCAATGTTAGAAAGACAACAAAGTAATCAGAAAGGTTTTTTTTCCCTAATGCTATCGACAGAATGGTGATTAAGATACGGTGGGACGCCTTGGCAGCTATTATTAAAAAGTGTCCTTTACAACTCCGATGTCGAACGCTTCCGCCGAAGAAAGAAAATGTAGATCGATCTGGGGAATCGGTGTCCCACAGTTATCCGTTCAATAACTCTACATCCTTCCTTGGGTCAGTTCGCTCTCGATTCGTCATTTGTTCTTCTAAGTCTTGAAGCTCATACATTACTAGCAATGCGCTTATTATTTACTTTAAAGGGGATTTCAAGACAGATGTCTTCTTTGGAAACTAGTCACTGGATCTCAAATAAACTTATTAATATGTAAATAGAAGATGAAAAATAGCATCGAACAAACACGTTAAACAATGTAAAAAAGACGATAAAATCATATGAAAGGTATTGTCTTTTCCTAATGATATCCACAGAAACGTGATTAGGTTGCAGTGGGACGTCTTGACAGGGAGTATTGAAAGTTATCTTTTACACCCACAATGCTGGAAGCTTGCACCAAAGGGTAAGAAATGTAGATCGATCAACGGATTTCGGTGGATTCAAGTTCATCCTTTCTATAACTCTTCATCCCTCCTCGGATCAATTGTGGAGCTCGTCAAAAGCGCCGGAAAATGACTTAACTCCACTAACGGCAAGAGGTTACCTCCTCTGTCCCCCTCCATTAAGTGCCAAAGAGAGTGAACTTTCCATTCGCGAGTGGAATCTTTTCATTAATCGATCGACGCAAGAAAGGGGTCTCATTCAGGGATGAAAAATGAGCACTCCGGTGTTGGAACTTTTTTTCAGGATGCCTCTGATTTGTCGGATAAAAGTCTTGACTGTGCATTTCAATGGCTGTTGTGAGAAATGGTTTGTAAAGCACGCTCAGGCGTTATTTTTGAATGAAAAATTATCCTTTTTCGTTTACTCTTAACAGAAATTCCTATAGGCGGATAAAAATCGTAAACAAAGTTTAAAATATTCTCTGATGCAAAATTATCTTGTTGGTTTTTTAAAAATAATTAGATTCGTTGTTTTTGGATACAGCGCTTATCATTGGCATTTAAAGCGCAATTTCAAGTCCATGTCGATTTATACGCAAGTATTGTCTTGCTTTAGATCCTTTCGATCTTTTTCATTCTTCAGATTAATGATATATGATTTGAGTTTTGCCTAATTTTGTTTGTTTGTCTCAAATTTTATATGAAAAATTGAAAAAACAAAAAAACAAAAACCGATCTTGGTTTTCGACCAAAATAATCTTAAACCAAGCCTACGATTGAAATGTTTGCTGCAAAAAGGAATTAGTCCCAATTATTCAAGTTTGCAGAATACCAGCTTTAGTACTAGGAGCTACCTCTATATTGCAACACACTAATGAGACAAACAGCTCCGTCTCATGAGTTAAAGCGAGAACTAACGATTGGAGCTGTGGCATCAAAAATTTTTTTTCATTATTTTACAGCATAATAGTATATGCAAATCCAAATTCCTGTAAGAGAGATCTACATCCTTTTTGCAGCAAAACCTTCGATTTTTAATAAAAAATTATATTCGTTCATTAATTCTCAATTAGAAGCAACTAATGTTAATGATGCATAGCTATGTCTTCTGCGCTTTTTATTAATTAATAATATATATCAGAAGATGATATCTCTGTTAGCTTTAGGATAAAAAGGATGTTTCAAATAAAAAGTTTGATACATTTGGAAAAATGAATAAAATTTCAGCAAAAGATTTCGAAAATCCACCTATATTAAATCCACCTATATTTTATATATAAATCCACCTATATTATCCTCCAAGCTTTATTTACATAATTTATTTTATATATATTAGAAGACGTTATTGTATTGTTAATATTACCTTTTTCTCGATCTGAAATACTTCAGTGAAAAAAAAATGAATTTAACAATCAGAATTTGTTGCTTTTTGGTTTCTAAACTTAGAAAAAAAACCCATATTTATTGTAAAATGTTTCCAAAAACTATCAAGAAATAAGTATTTAGAAGTGAATTTAAATACATGAATTCCCGTAACCATAATTTGAATTTTAAAAGGGCAAAGAACGTTCCATTTTTATGTTTTTTTAATCTTAAAATTCAATATTAGAAAAGTAAAATAGAACTCTCAAAATTTTAGGCAGATAGTTTCAGACAGGAAGATTGTCTTTTTTTTTTTTTTTTTTTGCTGTTTGCAAACTTTTAATATTTCATATCTAAAACGCTATGGAATTTTTTTCCTTAGAATCTATGTGAATCATTCTTTTGGAAATTCCAACATTAAGGCTTTTGAAATGCATAAATACAGAATAGCAGTCAGAGATTCATTCTCTAAAGATAGACCAGATATTGCGAATTTTGACTTCTTTGGAGATATTTTCAATATAGAATGAGATATATGTAAAATATATATGAAATTAATTTTTTTATGTTTTTGAGATGGAAATAGAGGCAAAAGTTTCTGCCATTATCGTTTTTTCAAAGTTAATCTGAATGCCAAGTTTATACAAATGTAGAGTTATCTATATCATCAATTCAAAATCAGCGAATCTCGCTAATGAAAATGCTAAATTTTAACATTTATGTGTTAAATTCATAATCAGGAATATCTGTAAAATTCAGAACCAAAATCTCTTCCTCACAATTTACAACAATAAACAAACAATTCAGCACCCATATTGGGAAATGTACACAAAAACCATTCATGCAAATACATCAAACGACAAAAGCAGGTACATGCATAAACAAATAATTGTTACCATAAATCAGTAGGAGTGATCATTAGGAATAAATATGTTATCTGCTTCACTATGCAAAAATTCTTAGCAGTTACATAAAACCTTGGAATCAAATGATAACTTATAGAAGATCAAAAACTACAGAAAATCAACTATTACTACTATTTAAAATGTTAAACTAAACAAAAATTTATTTATTTATTTCGTTTATTCCATTTGAATACACGTAATTTGGGACACAATGAAGATGTGATAAAAATAAAACTGCCTTATGCAGGTCCCACTAATATGAGAAGGAATAATCATGAAGAGACAGTCTGCATGATTGGTTAACTCTAAATATGATTCTTAATACGACACCTACCTTCATTTCTAGAGCTCATGGGGGCTTTCTTTTTAGATGAATATATGCAGGAGGATGTTATTTAAAAGAAAACCTTATACTGTAGTCAACTGGAAAGAGTAAAAACTAAAACAAAAAATAGTAGGATTACAAGAAAACTGGATAAATAAACACGATGATGAAGAATTTGGATAAAAAATAAAGCAACTATGAAAAAATGTGGACTAGAAAAGGATCAAAGATATAAAATGAATAAGAATTCTAAAAAAAAGAAACATAATGATAGCAATCAACCAATTTCAGGGAGGAGGCCAACCTGAAAGCAAACCACTACTAAGGAATTCAGTGCTGAAGTAACGATACTGTGGCGGTTTATATTGTGGTGTGGCGCCAATGTGGAAACTAATTTCACCAAAACTTGTGACCTTACGGTTTGCAACCACGTAGCATATACGCCAGGCAAAAGTGATCACCAATGTCCAGTGGCTGTTACTGGTTCATTAAAATACCACCTCGATACTGTTGTTGTTGTTGCATCCAATGGCAGTTGTCATCATTGACAAACCCGCTGTTCGCTGTCAGCGATTTTAAGCCAGTATTAGCGTCCCTTGTTTTTCAGAAGCGCCAACTAGAGCCAAGAGTACGACTTAGCTACTTCCTGCTTCACATTCGCCTGCACAACACCTTTGTACAGGGGAGCACATTCACTCTACTCTCAGTCAGAAAGCAGAATAACAACCATGCCCGAACCGTTACTCGAACCCGGGACTCCCAGAACACTAGGAAGTTACGCTACCCCTAAGCCAGGACACCGGACCACAATACTATTTAGAAATAACTATAAAGAAGTAGGACAATGAAATGAAAGAAAGAACGAATTATTAATTGCACAAATTACTATAACGTTGTATAAAGAAAAAGGAAATAGGAAGAACAGACGGAAGTTTTCATAATCTTGCAGATGATGAAAGAATGAACGGATATGAAAATATTAAATGTTAGAAAAAGCAGCTGTTAACATTTTTGAAAACGACTGAAACTTTCATCAACGTACCTATGTGTATTTTTTTGTGTGGTTTTCGTTTCATTACATCTACATTCGATATATTTTTCTATTAAAGACATTAAATACACCTAAACATTTATTGCCCTTCGAAACGACAGTTGATATAATGGCTTCAGATATCGAAATTCTTTTATTCACGCGAAGGCTATTTAAGACACGCAAGAATGGATGTTGGTGTTTTAGAATCAGTAGTTCTTAAAAACGAATATTTTTATGAAAACAGAATACATTTATGTGAGACACTTTAAGGTTTTTGGAGCCTCAAAATGTGAAGGCAACAAACTGTGGAAGCCTCACAATGTGTAGTAATTAAATTGGTCATTTATCCTTTTTTATTTTATTTTGGAGTTGGTGTTCATAGTTTTTCCCTTGGAAGTCACAGTGTTATTGCTGTTTAAAAATAATGATATTGATAGGTTTAAAATTAAACCAAACAAGTTAAAATATTGTTTAATTGATAAAACTTGTTGGCTCAGGGATAATATCTACTAATTAAAATAAGGTTACTAGAAAATAATGCAGAAGATTGTCATATTTGGCGATTTATCGCCAATTAAAGCTAAAACTTGATTTCCAAATTATACATTCTCTGAATTCTTATTAATTGTCTTAATAGTTTAAGCCATTAAGCAGTTTAAACCGGTTTGAAATAATCTCGAAACCATCAAATTACGCATGCATCGATATTTGGAAACCGATATCCTCTCAATATTAGTCGAGCTCACAAACTTTGTTTGCCAGCTAGATAAATGAAAAATGATAGTTTAAAAAGAGTATCGCTATATTATAATAAATTTTTTTGAAAAAATTCTCGCATGATAACTGAAATTTAAGATGGCAGATTTAATCTTTTTTCTCCTGCCATAACCTCTGTTAGTAAACCACCACCCATAAAAAGCTGAAAGCAATGGATATAGAATCAGAAATTCTAAAATATTTAACTACTTTTAACCCATTACTAATATCAGATTTAATTTCATTTTTAAATGCTTTCATAGTGCAAAAAACAAATCTCAAAAAAATATTATTAGAGAAAGGCAAGAAAAAAATGCGAAGTTAGCAGCAATTTTTTTCTCTATATATTCTTTTCTTTTCTTTTCTTTTTTTTTCTTTTTTTCATTCTTTATTCACTTCTTTCCAATGTGCTTCCAAGCTGCTGATAACATGACCGTGATCTCCCGATTACAGTTTGAACCGGCAGGTTATTCTTGGAATTTCGTTAATTGGTTCTCGATTAATGATGATGCGTTCAGTAAGATTTTGGATTACCACAACAATATTCAGCTGAAGAGGAAGCAGACTATAAATGATCCAAACGTTGATCAAAATTAGCTTCGTTCTAAGCTCAATAAACTTAAACAACAGAATTTTCTTGATGTTGTGTCTAATAAGTACAGCGTTCATTCGAAAGCAAATTTTTCCATTTTTTTCGCCGTTTTTGAAGATTTTTCAAAATTAAGCCAAAAGTCATGACAATTATTAAAATAGCAACTACATTTCTTTCAATTACAGAGATTTGAAGGTACTCGACTATGTTAAAAACACTGGTTATCGACCATACTGGCGATTTTTTAAATAATATTATTATTTCTTGTAGTTCAGACTTTCCTCTTTCTAAAACAGTTTATCTTTTCTAAGAGAAGGAAAACCTGACATATCTTTCAGGGTCACATGTCCTATTTTTTCAACTAAAATTTGTCTTTCACTTCAATTTTCTCAAAACTTTAATTTTCATGCAAATTCTCCACCGTTAACATGATTTCTCAAAAATCCATAGAGGTATTTACCAAAAAAAAATTTCAGCGTGTCTTTTAAATAATATAGGCAATGAAATGAACCAAAAGTTTTATTGCAGTTGATATATTTTTTTCATTTATAGGTGTTTTTAGAAAATTTAAGTTGTTAATTTATGTAAAAATGCATATATAGGTATATTTTCACCCTTAACTTCGTTGCATTTCAAATTTTTTTCTTTAGATTTTGGTTGATTTTATTCATCATTATATTCTATAAGCTGTGTACAAAGAAAAATAGAATTGCTGCAATACAATTTTATGTAGAATGTTAACCGTTTTGGTTATATGTCATTTAATTTAACTACAGTTTTTTTTTTTCGAAAGACAATGCTCTCAGATATTATATATATATATATATATATATATATATATATATATATATATATTATATGAAATCATAGTGCCTATAATTGACAATGCATCTAAAAATCATAAATAGTTTTTAAAAATATAAATTTTCTGAATATTTTCCGATGAACGTACTGGATACCTTAATCATATATTTCTGAAATCTCAATGTAAAGGAAAACACCGTGGCGATTTCAGTGGAATTTAAAGAATGTGAACAAATTAACTAAAACAAACATCATCGATTTTACAGAATAAAAAAAAATCGGGAATAACTTTATTTATACAAATTTGCTTCTGAAAGCTTCTCAAGTAGAATTCAGTTTTAGAAGGAATTCTTAAACGATTCGTATTAAGAACACATGTGGTGGTAGTTGGTCTAATGCCACTTGGTCATACCAAGCCCGAATGAGTGGAGCGTTTTCGATTGAAAGCAGAGGTGTGCGCCTTTCGTTGTTAACGAGTACCGTTAAGGTGAAAGGACGACTTGGCTCGAACACACACGACACAAACCTTTTTAGGGGGCAGTCGAACTCATTCATCCATCTGCTAGTAAGTATTTAGATCCCAATCCCTGATTCAGTACCCCCAGAGGTATAATTTGTGATGGGAACTTGGAAGACTTTACAGTCACGACATATTTAACATGCCCAACTGCCATTCGCCAACACGGCGGTGTTTGGCCGAGACGAGGACAGGGCTCGTCACCTTTCGGTTACGAGGCTGATGCTCTACCAACCAGGCTACCGCGACCCTTTATAAACACATAGAACCACAAACAGAATATTTAGAAATGTTTCACGATATGATTCAATAAAATTAAAAAAAGAATTAAAAAAGACAATGTGTTTAAAAAGAGCAACGATTAAAAACAGAGACGAAAAAACAATACAATTACAGCAGAATTTTTGTGAATATCAATTATTTAAACATTTGCTTTAATAAGTGTTAATAAAATTACAATTAAATGTCCGTTTTTATCAGTATCAACAAAATTGGCCTGATGATAATGGTTGCTATGGTGATAGTGATAGTTATAAAAGCTATCTCACGTGGAAGATTCAACAGAAGTTATTTTGAATTTATGTATTTCGTTATAATATAAATGAACTAAAAGGATTATATTTATTAAAAAATTTATCTAGAAACATCACTTATAGTAATAATTGTTTTTAAAATAAATTAGCGACGCTTGAATGTGTAATAATTATAATAGGAATTACAATTCTCAGTGGAAATTACAATCGGTATTACAATTCTCAGAAAGATGAGAGATGTTATAATAGTTAAGATTTGAAAATATAAAAGCGTCTGAAGGTTATCTTGATTGTAATGAAGGCCTTAGCTTCTTAAAATTTAGTTAACAACGAGGAATACATTTGTTGAAGAAATTACGTTAACTATACGTTATAAACGTTACTAATGTCTTAACTATAACAAAATAAGTATTTTAATCTATTATTATATATATTGCTCGTATAAAAATACAAGTAAAGCTGCAAAATGTTAAAGTATGTAAGTATGTGACACTTAAACTAAATTAGAAATAATAGTACTGTTAACAATGTAAAAATAGCAAGCTAAAAATGATGCAATCGAAGGAACAGTTAATGAATTAAAAATAATTACAACTTTTTTTGTTAACTTTCTTTTTCTGCTCACGCGAAAACTTAAAATATTGTTCGGATATAACATTGCTCTAAATATACTGAAAAAGAATTTCCAAATTCAAATATATGCAAAGTTTTCAGAAAAACTGATACTTTTGATCATACAAAACAGTAAATAAAGTGAAATCGTTATTTAAGTGCTGTTTTACTTCTTTATAAAATACTTACTTATTGAAAATTGACTAATTAAACTATTTTTGTCTTAGAATAAAGAATTTAAATGCACAATGATTAATTTATTAAATATTAAAAATCAATTGATCAATTTCCAAATTCCCGGCAAGAAATAAAAAGGTAATTTTAATTTTAATAGCATTTTTGTAATTTAGTAAAAATTCCCTTTTAGAGTTAAAATTTATAAATTCTCTATAAAATAATTACTTCATGGCGAACCATGCTTTTGAATGTGGTGCATTTAAATTAGCAAAAGTTTGCATATGAAAGTATAATTCTCGCGTAATTTCATTATCTTTATTAGAGAAAATATCACCATCTAAAAAGAAAGATTTATCTTACTGCAGTTATAAAATGCTCAAAAACAAGAATATTATTATCACAAATATCTCAAACATTTTATAGAAAAGTAAATAAGACTTAACTACGAAAAATAATTATTGTATTATTTTATAACTTTCGTTGTATTCAATATATTGTTGTGGTACAATGCAGATTATTACGATCTATGCAATAAGCAACATGACTTATGTTTTCAGCATCATCTCATTAATAACCACATTCACACACAGACAAGGCATAACAGAACATTCACGAGCACAGTTTAACATTGCAGTATCACATCTCATTCTGATTACATTGGCAATGCGCAATGCCTTGTAAAATAACCTATCACACTTCGCCATCTAGTATCCAAAAGAGGATGTAAGAGTTATGTAATTGCTACATTGTTAAATTAAACAAGATAGTAAATTGTTAAATATGCAATATTATCTCTACATTGTATAGATATCCTTCATTACAGATAATATTCAAAAATAAGGATTTTGCCCATTTTAAAGAATCATTAAAAATGAACAATAATTCTTTAATAGCGCAAATTATCTCAATATAACAAAATTAGAATTTTAATCCTAATAATAGCAAAAGGATTCTAAAGAATATGAAGGATTCGTATTAGTAACAAACTGTAATTTTTCATAACGCCAATAGATAACAATCTTAAATATTTACTACCCCCGATTTAATATAAATTATTCATAAAAATTTAATATAAATTATTCACAGTTTTCCAAATACTTGAAAATATATATATATTTATACTAACATTTCAGTAAAAAAATATTTTAATTAAATAGTATGGATTAAAAAGTAACTTCATTATTTAATTGTAGCTGTCGTTGTATTTTAAGAACAGAACTAATTTCACTAACATCTAGTTAATTAAGTAGTGAAGCATGTCGTCTTATGTGTTAAATTAATGCCTATCTTGTGTCTCAGTAAGGAAGATTCGTATTAATAAGATGCATCAACTTTGCCTGACGACAATGAATTTCGATCTTACATTTTTCATTCCCAGTTGAACTATTTAATGAAATTATTCACTACTATTTAATAAAATTGGGTATAAATACTTGATAAATAATGAAATTCGAACTTATATGAATGTGAACATTCCAGTAAATAAATTACTTAATTATTTGTCATTTATTAAAAAGTAAGGTAATAATTAAATTGTTGCTGTTTTTTAACGATTTTGAATAACATCATTTACACGAATTTTATTAAAGAAGTAAAACAACTTGTAATGTAAGTTAAATCACTGTGAATCATGTTTTATGTATGAAAATAAATAATAATGATTAAATAAAGTGATATGAAAAATTATAATATTAAGGTTGGAGAACTTATATATATATATATATATATACTATTTTTTAAATTGTTTTTGTAGTTTTACATATTTTATTCTTACAAGTAAAAGTACAGTACATATTTTTAGTATAAAACATTTTTATATGCAGTCAAAACTTACAAATAAAATGTATAATAATATCAACTTATGAAATGAAAGAATTGAAGATTGTGAGTAGGTAAATTGACAACTATTTCGCCGGTTTCAGACTGTCTACTCAACAGTTTTGAGGTACCCGGGGATTCCGATTTCTCTTTTCAATTTATAAACCTCGACAGAAAATATTGAAATCTGAATTTGAAAATTTTAAATAACGCCGGAAAATGCCTTCCATTCGCTTGCAAATTTAGTGACATTTCGGTTTGCGATTTCGAAAACCAAATTGTGTTCCGAAGACAGTTCGTCTTTTAAATTATATTCAAAATATCTATTTTTTTCGCCCCGTGAGATTTATTGTTGTTATAAAGATTTCTGTTTACTGAGATCCAAATTGTATATAAAAACAGGGGCGAGATGGTGACTATTCGAAAAATATAATACAACACTAAAATACATAATTCTCTTACCATCAAATATTACACAGACGAAGCTTTTAAAAATAGTGGGAAAATAAATGGGATCATTAAATTTGTGATGGTTAAGTTCAAAAATTAGATTACTTCCGGTCAAGAGAGTACACTTTAGTCTAGCGATTATGTTACGAGGCTTGAAACCTAAAGGTCCGTACCTCAGGATTGCACATTGGTGACCTTGGATTTGAACCAACAAACTCAACCTCCGTTGCGCCCTCTACCGTTAGCAAAAGTTGATATAACGCTTGGCGCAATAAAATCGTTCGTCTCAGGTCATAACGCTTGAAGCGATAAAAACGTTCGTCGCCAACCAAAAAAAAAAAAAAAAAAAAAAAGGGACACTTTGTGCGATGAAATTATTTGTCTCACCTCCAACT
The DNA here is from genome assembly GCA_026543055.1 of Argiope trifasciata. Classification (NCBI taxonomy): domain Eukaryota; kingdom Metazoa; phylum Arthropoda; class Arachnida; order Araneae; family Araneidae; genus Argiope; species Argiope trifasciata. Next base: position 1,097,091 of record JAPMOQ010032404.1, on the reverse strand, counting down.
CACTGGAGGAGGAGGTGGCAAGTTCATAAGCCAGATTGCAACTACCGACACGAGTGTACACTTTTGTCTAGGGCTATGTTACGCGGCTATAAACTCTAACGTTGCGAGTTCTAAACAAAGAATGCAGAAATTAATAAAAAAATATTAAGAAAATCAAAATTTAAAAAGTATTATTCTAATCATAAAATGGTTAAAAGCTAAACATAAAATAAAAAAATGCTTAAGCTCTTTCATATTTTCCGAAAAAATACATTTTTCGACACATATTTCATTATTAAAATAAGACTTCTAGAATAATCTTTGGCTTAAAAAATATATCGAATTTAGATGAAGTTATACAGAATAATTTTAAAAAATAGTCCATTATTTTTAGGTTAAAATATGCGCTATTTAACCTTTTATTTATTTAAAATTCTTTATTTTAATGTATTTCTCTTTTCTTTTGATATTCTTTAAATTTTTGTTTTCGAGTTATGTGTCTTAATCAGTTCCAAAATAAATATCTCTACATTTTGAAACGACGTTGAATATAAGAGTTATATCTATAAATGAGGAAAATCAAAAATAGATTCATTATCCAGTTGTATCTTAACTATGGTGTTATTAACTCCGTTAATTGGCGTTTATTAGAAAACATGCGTGAAAGTTTGGGAAAGTTTTAGGAAATAAGCCAGAAAGAATAAAACACCCGGTGGTTTTATTTATTATTAGTAACTTAATAGAAAATTTCTCATCATTGGCTTAAAATGCCTTACGCAGTATATATTAAGATATACCACGCTATTATATCACACCTAATTATATATAACTAAGGATTGCCTTAACTCCTTAGCAACGAAACCACTAAATGTTAAACATCTGGCTGCCCAAGTCTTCATTATAGGATTAAGCTCTTTGGATGTTAATTGAAGGCTATTCGTATTCATTTGTGGGATTTCCCCTACCTTTATAGGCGAAGATTGTGTGCGGAAGTTTGAGTTAATAATGAATGGCATCATTTGATGCAGTCAGTTCATGGTCACGTGGGTATCGCTAAATGCTTCACCTCCATTTCATTTTGGTACCTATTATTCTATTTGGCTTTCTGGATACGAAACCCATTAAAAGCGAATTTAATGTTTTGTGTTTAATATTTCAATGGTCACACATTTATGCGATCAAATGTATCCATGAGGCCGATAATATTTGAGGCATTAATTTTAAAATCTTTAAGTAAATTAAAGAAATAATTCAACATGTGAGAACATGCACTAATATTGTTGGAGCAAATCTTTACAGTTTGTAAATATATTTGATGTTATGCAATGCATATGAGAGATTTAAGCAAATTAAATCATTCGGTATAACATCGACTCTACGAAACGCAACTTTATTAACAGAAAGAAAAGTGAGCATAAATTTAAAAAGCAAATTTCCTGCTGCCAACAAGGAAAAAAATATAAGTAAAAATATTTAGATACATCATAAAAAGTACGGAAATACAGTAAATCAGCAAGGATAATCTCTTTTTAAAATCGTAATAATAAATCTTGCATTTTCGCTGATGCACGTGATACAAAAAAATAATACTTCAGCGATCAGAGTTTATGCACCACAAGTTGTTCAGAAACACCACATTTGTTATATGGGCACCCAACGATAACAACACACGTGTTGTTTGAGTGAACATTAACAGTTGTTCAGAAGCCCCATATGTGTTGCATGGGCACTCAACGATAACATCACACATTTTGTTTGAGTGAGCATTAACAGTTGTTCAGAAACCACACGTGTTATTTGGGTGAACATTAAGAGTTTTTCAGAAGTACCACATGTGTTGTATGGTCACTCAACGATAACACCACATGTGTTGTTTGAGTGAACATTAACTATGATTCAGGCTATCATACTCCCGTTGTATGGGCGATTTTTCATACAACTATGTACTTACAATTGTTCCTAAGCATATATAGCTTTATATTTTGGCAATCAAACATTGCCAGGTAAGGCAATAATTTAGAGAAATAAATTCGAAAAATTCATATCAATTTAAGAAATAATTAAACATGTGCGTACATACCAATAAAACACAACGGCAGCTGTTGCTGTTAGTGTGGATATTAACAGTTATTCAGATTATCAATACGCGTTATACGGGTACACAATGATGACATCACACATTTTGTTTGAATTGACATTAATAGTTGTTAACGACCATCATACACATGTTGTGTGAGCTGTCTATCAAGGCTGGTATAATTTTTAAATGACAAATGTTCCTATGCATATTTAATATGTTTCTTTAAGATAATCAAATTGCAATAATATCATCACATCTAGTATAGTTATTCTTGCAAATATTAGTATTTAAACCAGATAAGAAGAATTAAAAACCAAAACGCAAACACGTCAATCAACACGCAGGAAGTTAAAACAAAAGCAGATGTTTTATTTTTTTTTAACGTTATCGGCAGAAACATGATTGGGATCCGATGTAAGGTGACCGGATGTATTAAAATTGGGAAAACATCCCTGGTATCAGGTGTTTCCGTCGAAAGATAAATAATATGAATCGTGTCATGGATTCACAATCACAGAGACAGTCTAAACATATATTTTCATCCTTTCACTGATAAATTGTGGTACTCGCGCAGAAGGAATAAAATTGCTAATGGAAAAAAGCTACGTCCAGTATCTTTTTTTCCTCCATTAAGATTCTTCTCACAAACTTGACCATCGCCACTTAGTAGGGTTTCACTTTTGAAAGAGAAAACTTTTCATTCATTCAGGGACATTTTCATTCATCTATCGGAATGGAAAACGGGGTTTTTACTTTCATTAAAAGAAAATAACTTGCGTTATGAATTTGTTTTATTAAAGTTTTGATTTGTTGATTTGACTTGCCCAAGGACAATTTCAGTTGGGAGATGCTCCTATGTAAAATTAATTGTTAATGAAATTGGCGAAGATTTGTTTTTTTTTTAAACCTTACTTTGGCTGAGCAATTCTTAGTTTTTTTACAACATTTTGATTAATAATTATATAAAATTTCTAATTATTTCCCATGTAAAAAAATTATGTAAATCTTATGCTAGAAAACAGCCTTCATGGTCTGCATTGCCTCCCTAGCAGACAATAAAACAAAAACCTTAATGAGGACACCTCAACCGTTAGTTCGTATTTCGGTTACAGATTTAAATTTCACTTTTTCATTGAAATTGATTTTATATTGTAATTATTTTATGACATTATTTTTATTATAATTCAAATTATTTTTTATGAGTATACGTTTTCTTTTCAATTTGTATTCTGTGCCTTACTACACATTCAGTTAGCCATAATTTCATTTTTACTTGGTATATATTGTTTCCATGCTAGATAATATTTAATCTTTTTAATTCGATCATTGATAGGTAGATAAAATTTCATTGTTAGAACACAGAACAATCTCTATTTTCTCTATATACTATTAATCGATAATCAATCTCTGCTTTCATAATAAATGTTAATTAAACAGCAATTAAAAATTGGAACCAAGGGAATATTGTGTTATTAATATTACTGTTATTAACTTAATTAATGTAACTATTATTAATATTAATGTTCATGTCTGTGCTAACATGAAAAACAATTCTTATTATATTTCGCATAATTGCTTATTTTTAATTTTTCTTTCTAGAAATGAAATTCTAGTTTATGTTTTGAAAATTGAAAAGTATTTTTAATTAGTTAAAGGATTATTTATCTCTAATTTAAAATAATTTTTCTTCTTATCAGAATTATCCCTCCACATTTGTGAGCTTCATTAAAGTCTAAATTTGATTGTAATTATAATTCATTTCATATTTTACTAATATAATTTTTATTATTATGTCGGCAGCTTATATAAAATATATATTGTATAGCGCAAACAAACTCAGACTCTACAGATTATATCACTTTAAGGTTCTAACAAAATGAAATGTTAAATGGAAACTTGAGACCATTTTCGAATGAAAATATCTTTATTTTTCGCATTATAAAAGTCAAACGTTAATAAATTTTAATATAATTTTTTTTTCGACTCGAAACATTTTACCAAAATTTAACAAATCTAAAAAGTTTCACTGAACCAAACAGTTCACTATCATGTGGTAAAGCCTTTTACCAAACTCATAAGACTGGTAAACCATTTATCACTAACTCTTCGTCTCGACCGAAGGTACTGGCAAACGAATACTGAATGACTAGACCATCGCAACATCAACATTGGCATGAACTGTTTAGTTTAGTTTAGTTTAGTTATATTAACGTCCCGTTTAAAGCAACACGAGGGCTATTTTGGGACGGACCTTCATAATTTTGAACCAAGATCAGATGACGAGGACGACACCTGAACTGCCACCCCCCTCTCCACACCACACCACACTAGCGGGAGGACGTTTGGCCTGACATATTTAGCGGGCAAGAGACCCCCTCACACGAAGGTTATTCGGTAGACTCGAGTCTTGAACCTGAAACCCTCCGGTTCCAAACCTGAGACCTTACCATCAGGCCACCGCGGCCCCGGCATGAACTGTGGCTGAGTCCTAAGGACCATCACCCACCACTGTACAATCTTCCCCATAGTGAGTAGGTAACGTCATGGATGAGAGGAGTCAGATCTCCCACATTTCATGTATCCACCGGGTTGGCGAAATCCAACCACCATGCTTGAAGTATTTCATTTTCAATTATGAGGTGGTCTTATATGACCCCAGGGGTTTTATACGTCAGGTAAGGAAAAAATGGAAATCTTGTCATATTCTTCTAGAAATTCCATCTAAAATTCTAATGAAAAAAACAAAAACATTTTCAATATTTTCTAAGAAAATAATTCAAGCAAAAATTCTCATATCGGAGCAATAACAACAGAAATAATTATTATTTTTGCTTCTTGGTCTTCTAAAGCATTTAGAAAAGAAACATTAATAACTCTCAAATATAATATTTCAAATTCGTAGAACAAACCGCTTTTCTTAAAGAATCAAATTTATTCTCCTTTAGAATATACGAAGAAATACATATGATATTTTTTCTAACTCTCAAATTATTAATATTATTAAATATCATATTCCAAGTTCCTAGAACAAATTGCTTTTTCCCCGATTCAGATTTATTTTCTTTTAGAATACGAATAATGCATTTTATATGTATTTCGTTTCTTAGAAAAATAAAAATGAGAAAATTGAATTGAAATGTGTTTTTTTTTTCGTCTCATAAGCTAGAAAAACTTGAAACCATATTCCAAAGAGAATATTTAATATTTTAAATAAAACCCTACATCTTTCTCTTTAGAAACAATGCATTTTTGCAATTCAACAAAAAAAATAATGATATTTAGATATTATTTTTCATATAGTAATTTTTTATATATATATCAAATTATTATTAAAATAAAAAATTTGGAATATCTTGTAACGTTCACATTTAAAAAGATTTCATGTTATTTGACTGGTATGTTTTTAAATGTTGGTTAAAACCTCGAAGCGAATTAGTTTACAATTTTATTTGGCAGAATTTAATTTTTCTTAGCATGTAAAAAAATCACAAGACTTTTCGAGCTTAAAAGAGAAAGTATAAATTTAAATTTGAAATAATTATCGTTATTCTTATCAAGAATTTCTTTTAGAATTGCGTTTTTTAAATTATTTTAAAGAAAAAATATTATTAAATAATTTTTATTCAGTTTTCGATACCTTAATGCATAAAAAGATCTATCATTTAATTCATTATTTCGGTCAATGATCAGTGAAAAATATGCATGTAATGATGATTTTTAAATAATTTTTATATCCAGAATTGAAGAATATATATTTAGGTAATTAATATCGTATTTATTAGATTATATATTTCTAAAATTTTAAACATTACAATCTATTTTTTAGGAATCGAAACTACAGCATACTTCATCTTCAGAGGATTGCATGTTTAAAAGAAAAAAAAGAGCACGTTTTACCAAATGCAAATTTAAAGCCCCAAAAGGATCATTCGTAAAGAAATATTCATCACTAAATAAAATAAATATTTACAGCAATGATAATGAATCTTTTAGAAATTAATGTATACGCAACTTAAATTGAAATTTCATGATGAGAAGATTTAAAATGTGTCGCTTTAATTATTAAGTATCGCTTTTCTAGATTACGCAACAATTTACGTAATAATGAGAATTGTTGCCTTGGTGAAATGACTAGAAGACACACACACACACACATATATATATATATATCCCCTGTAGCACACAAATGTTGTACCATATTATATAACATTGATCAATATTCGCAATGTTGTTTAATATTCTAGAATATCGTTTAATATCGCATAATATTGTACAATATTGTGCTACAGGCTGTGCTACCTAGGATATACAAATAGCAACAGTGAGACAACATGATGTTTACATGATTGGCGGCTAGCTCCGCCTAGGAAGATCACGTGGTTCATCGGATTTTTAACTAAGATTTTATTATATTAGTTACATTAGCATCCCGTTGTAAAGCAAATTTAAGGATATTAGCGACGAACCTTCTAATTTTGAACCTCGGTCAGATAAAGAGAATGACACCTGATCTGGCAACCCCACTCCAAAATTCCATACCACACCAGTGAGAGGAAGGTTGGCCCTGACTTATTTAAATAGCCTGAAACCCGCTTATGCGAACATTCACCGATAGAATTAAGTCCCGAACCTGATATCCTCTGGTTTCGAAGCCGAAACCTGGCCAGCTGGTCACTGCATTCTTTTTTTAACGAGAAGAATTTTTTGATTGCATGGAATGAAATAGAATGAAATAGGTGAGACGATAATTGTGTCATGTGGAAGAAGGAAGTTGATAAGATACTTGTTTCATTTCTTTATTTATTAGCATTAGAGTCAAATCGCTTATTTGCGTATTGCAATATTTTTGCTCTGTTGATAAGTAGTTTGATAAAAGTTTTAACGTCACATTTATGTAAAATGTTGAAAAGCGCATCAGAATCGTGTTACGAGTGGTTCTCAATCCAACGTAAACAAGAAAAATAGTTTGCGAAAGTTAGAATTTGAATATTGAAATAATAGAATATAGTAAGTAAAATGCAATAAATATAATATGTTTATTTTCCATTTATTCATCAATTAGTGCATTTCACATACCGAAATAAAAATTAGCAGCAGTTATGTAGTTGAGAAAATAGTAATTTTTTAGGGATTAATATTACACTGTTGTAATCTGTATTTAAGTGTTCCTGAACAAGACATGGCAGATAATGGAATGGTTTGTTTATACTTAAATTATTTTCGACAAAGTGAATGTCATGAATGGTACGAAATGTCAAACTCTTAATATTTTGAGAAAATAGATCTAGATTGGTAACGCAATGTAATAATAAAATGGATTTGTGTCGTAGGGATTTTTTAAAAAACGTTTTTCTTCTTTAATAGCTCCCATGATGTTTGTTATCCTGTATTCAAAGTAAAAAGTGTCAAAAATAGATTATCTAAGAGCGATTGTCTCTATATACCTAATAATTTTGCTTTAATTTTCACATTTAACTCCAATCTTTTTATTCAAATTGCCCAATTTTCATAATTTTGTTCATTAGATTTATATTCAATTTTTTGTATTAGACATGTTATTTTAATTTATTTTAAATTTCTCCCAATATTTTAATTGGTATAATATGAAAAAAAACAGATGCAAATACTTTGCCACTCTTTTTTAATTATTTCTGCTGATGTGAGAAGATTATTATTATGAAAAATAGGCCTCTAAAACTAATAATATATAAATGCCATTTGTTTCGAATAATGATTTTTTTATTTCCAGCATATCTTTCTAAACTTATGGGAAAAAAATAAAACAGAATTGACTCAAACCAACAATGATAGATACATATAATAATGGAATTTTTGGTGACCAAAATTAATTTAAAAAATGGTTCCTTCAGGAAAATAATAAGACATGAAGATTCATGAAAGTATCGAATTCAAATGTTTTGTCAATTACATTGATTTCTTTTTGTTTGCAAATGTAGCTGAAAGTAAAACTGAAAGATGTGTATCTTTGAAAATTTTTCGAATACTTCGAAAAGGAAGTGTTCGTTACCTCCCACCCTTCATTAATTTTGTGGATTTTGCGCAAGATCAGGAATATGTTTCTTTTCAATCCCAAAGATCAGATCGTTTAACTGCTTCTAAGTACACAATTTAGCACTTTTTTTTTTTTGCCCCATAGGAAAAAAAAATTATTACAAAATTAATTTTCGCAATAAAAAAAAGTAAACATGAATTCTTCAATAGCAAATTTTAAGCGTGAGAATAATGTTGGAACGTTGTTATTTTTGTCATTATTTATCTTAATTAATTTCATTCGTTGAATAGTTTAAACCAATTTGAAACAATAACGAGATACCTCTTTCTCTATATATACATGTATATATTCTGTTTCCAAAAGTAAACTATTTACCAATAAAGTCTGAAACATAATATATATTTCGAATTTCTATAAAATATATTTTTGTCTCAATCACAACAATTTACAACAAATAATCCATTCAAAACTTTTCATCGAATAAAATAACTACTGAATCTTATTAATGCTTACCTTTACGCTTGAAAAATCTCTTGCCCTTTTATAACCTAGCAGTGTTATTGGCAACCATAACCAATAAACTGCGACGCAACAAATAATGACCAAACGTAATCCCCGGCATCATTTGATGATAAATCTTGCCCGCAGACATCACGGAAATCTGGAACAATATGATTTTGCCGCTCGCGAATTTCCATAAGTCTCACTAATACTCTGACTCGTTTGAGAGGACGGCACATATTTCATCGCATTTTCAGGGCGCGATAATCAAGCGCCGGAACATTTGGGGAGAATTATTCTGTATTGGAATCGCTGAATGAAATATTTGTACTTTTTGTTAATCTCTGCACGGCTGTATTGAAAGAGAAGAGAATAATAAGAAATAAATAATTTGTGTTTAATTTCAGTTTTACCAAACCTTTAATGTTCATAAAAATTCTCCACCGTTAACATAACTAAAGAAAGAGGTATTTACATAAAAATTTCAGAGCGTGTTTCAAATTATACGGATAATGAACTGGGCCAAAAATTTTATTGTTGTCGAAATATTTTTTCATTTATAGGTGCTTTCAGAAAAATTAAGAAGCGAATTTATGGAAAAAATGCATTTATGCGCATATTTTTACGTATAACTCGTTTGCTTCTCAAAATATTTTTTTTTAGATTCGGTTCATTTCATTCATCATTGTATTCTATAACTTATAAGCAAAAAAAAAAAAAAAAAAAGATTGCTACATTACCATTTTCTGTAGAGTGTCAACCGTTTTGGTTCAATTTTTTCTTTTTTCTCAAAATATATTATACTTTCAAATAATATTATTGTATTTATAGTATTTTATATTTTTAATCGACAATACAACTAAAAACTATAATTTTAAATAGTGTTTAAAAAATTCCAATTTTTCAAGAAATTTCAATCGAATGCATGCGCATACCTTAATATGTTTAATATTCTATAACTTAGTACGCAAAGAAAAATAGGATTGCTGCATTACAATTCTGTGTAGAGTGTCAACCATTCTGGTTAAATTTTATTAATATTTACTACAAATTTTCTTTTTTTCTCAATATATATTATACTTTCGAATAATTTTGTTGTATTTATAGAATTATGTATTATAATCGACAACACAACTAAATATTATAGTTTTAAATATTGTTTAAAAAATCCATATTTTTCAAAAAAATTCCTTCAAGCATAGGCGTATAATTGTTTTATACATTGATAAAACATCGATATGAATCGCAACAAATAATCGATTCAAAACTTTTCATCGGGTAAAATAACTTCTGTATCTTAGAAATACTTAGAAGTCAACCTTTTCACCGGAAAAATTTCTTGCCCTTTTAACCTAGCCGTGTTATTGGTAACCATAACCAATAAACTGCGACGCAACAAATAATGTCCAAACGTAATCCCCTGCATCATTTGATGATAAATCTTTCCGGCAGACATCACGAAAATCTGGAACAATATGATTTTGCCGCTCACGAATTTCCATAAGTCTAACTAATACTCTGACTCGGTTGAGAGGACGGCACATATTTCATCGCATTTTCAGGGCGCGATCATCAAGTGCCGGAACATTTGGGGAGAATTATTCTGTATTGGAATAGCTGAATGGAATATTTGTACTTTTCACTAATCTCTGCACGGCGGGATGGAAAGAGAAGAGAATGATAAGAATAAAATGTAAAAAAAAAATGAAATCTATGATCGCAAGTTTCAAGTTGTCATGTGAGAGCATTATTATTCTTTAAGTCATTATTTGTATTAATCAATTTAAGAAAATAAACAGTTTAAACCAGTGGTTTGAAATAGTCACGAGACTTGTCTACCGGTCTTTCTGTTTATATATATATATATATATATATATATATGATATTTCTAAATGATAAACTATTCACCAAGATATTCTTAAACACGTTCATTTATATAGAATTTAATGAAAACGATATTTTTGTAAACACAAACTGCTATTTTCTAATGTCTGAGATCATAAGACAGTTTCATAATGGATTAATCTAGACTCAGGAGTCAAACCTTTCATTGCTTCTCACTAAGTATGAATGAAGTGATATTTCGCCAGAGGAAGTGAAAATACTTTTATAAAAACTATTACTAAATGGTAGTGAGGTTTTTTAAAAATATATCATAAAAATTAAATTTTTTTAATTTATTCCAAAAAAAATACATTCCATAAAAATAGTAGCTATAGTATCTTAATTCTAAGTCAAGCTTTTAAGAACGCATCTGCTTTCAAAGAAGCATACATAATTGGTAAAAGAAATAATAAAATAAATAAAAATAAAATAAAAAAATATATGTGTGATTAAAAGATGATGAATATTACGTACGCGATTTCGATTTCAATGATTCAAACCCATCTGAAGAAAACAGTATTATGTTCTCAGATGATATCAAGACTATATGCCTAATTTCATGTATCTAAGTGATTGCAATTCAGATGTATCATATTACTTGCATCATAAAGAACAGACACAAAGATGGTTAACGCATTGACTGGTTTCATTAAAATCTCAAGTTTGTGCTAAGTTTTAAAGGTGCATTTTGTATATCCTCTTAGAATTACAACGAAAAATTATAACAAGTTCTACAATAGAAGTAATTTTAATGGACAAATTTGAATGCATGGATGATTAAAATATTTTATTTACTTTATAATATGAGAATTTTGTTTTTGCAATTACAATTAATTCTATTCTTAAACTTTTGCAATAAGCTACAGACCTTTATAAATTTTTTGAATACAATTTATACCTATCTTTTAAGGCAGATTATTGACCGAATAAAACCTTTGAATGAGTTAAATATATATTTCAAACTAATATCTTCCAAAAAATTTCAAAATATTTTCAATAACAGCAACAATGGTGGCATATATTTATAAAAACACTTAATGTTACCATCTAATTCCTTTCAGAATTCCCTGGTTTAAAGCTTTTATAATAAAAGTCTTCCTCCATAAAATTGCTTTAAAATCCCTCTTTTTTTAATCAATAACATCCGCAGACTCTTCAAAAAGTGTTTTTATTCACTACGGGTATAGAAATCTACAATTGCGTCTTTTGAAATTGAAAGATTAATTTCTTACAAAAAATAAAGAATTCAAAATTTCAGTGGAAAACTCCTTCAAAAATATTTAATATGCTTTCAGAGCAATATTCTCTTTATTATTTCAATTCTTCGTTACATACTGACGTTTTAAATTACGGTTGGCTTATTTCAATATGTGACGCATTTTCGCAAATGTAGAATTTCTTTTCTTCTTTGACTTAATATAAGCTTAAAACTTTAAAATAAGTATTTGGTGATATGATATATAATTATTTATTAAATATTCAACAGTTATAAATTCAGTTATTTTATATTTCACTTTATTTTATGGTTTTATACACAATATCATTCTAGTTTATGAAACGAAATTCCTTTTGCTGGAAATTTCTTTTATTGTTTATGGCTATTAAAAAGCAAAAATAAAAACTTTTGTTTTCCATAATCGATAACAATATATTATCGTATAAGAGTCGATTAATTTTACTTCATATTAATTTTTTGTACAGCACTATCTCATAAAAATAAAATCATATATACCTTCTTATTAAAAATTGATTTACAATGTAATTTTATTTTCTTTAAATTATCTAGACCATACATCAATTACGAATGAAAATATCTGGTATAAATAAAATTATTTTTGAAAGTATCCAAAAATAATTAAAATGTTTCATATTGAAATATATTAATTTTTTGGATACTCTCAATAATTAAAATATTTCAATAATTAAAATATTTTATGAATAATAATTTTTGACACTTTCAAATCTTTAAAAGTATCTTTAAAATTTTATTATAAACCAAATTTCTCATTTTGTTAATGCTCTAAATATGTCGATCGATCTTTCAAAAGCAACTTATATTAATGAATTGTTTTACATTCAATTTAATCTTTTGAAATTTTTAAATCACAAAATAAAATCAAAATTATTTGATACTCATCAGTTTTCAAAACACTACAAGATTGCTTGCTCTTATTTTTGCAATATTTATAATTTTCATCTCATGTCTTTATTATTTGCAATCCTTATTTGCAAAGTAATGCTAAAATCTGTCAATGGATATTCAGAAATCTTTAAAAAATATCCAATCAGTTTCAATTATTGGAGGATTTTTTTTTCATAATCATTTTGATTATCCTTTCAGTAACTGATTTTACCTCGTTGTAGCAATTTCGATAATCGATGCAACAAAATTTATATAAATTATTTCTGATTTGTGAGAATTTCGATTTTAATACTGTGTAATAAATCCTCGAGTATTTTATGTTTTTGGAAAAGTTTTATTCCTGTTTTCATAATTTAATAACGGAATACTTTTAAAAACTAATGAAATATGAAATTTAAAACAAAAAGAGTTATTCTAAAATATCTTTGTTTTCACAGAAAGAACCAGGAAATGATATAATTATGTTTACTTCTTATAAATTTGTTGCAAAAGCCATTTTGTAGTTGCATTTTTTATTCTTGTATTTAAATTATCTCTAAATATAACTCCTAAAAACTTTCTTGCTTGCTCTTTAATAAATTTGACATGTCAGACAAGGTCTTGCATAACCTTGGCATACTATAATTACGAAATATTAGCTTTTAGCGGGGACATAGCTATCGTTTAGCAAGAACTGAAACTATCGTGATATCCTTGGTGAGTTATTTGGCAATTAATCTTTAAAGTGGGATTAATAAAATCGGAAAATCAAATTTGTGTTTTAGATGCGATTTTACTTCTCAATTTAAACAAAAAAAATTTAATCCAAAATTACATTGAAAGTTATAAAATCAAATATCAAGTTTCATAGATTGGATTGGATATTTGGATTTTTATGGCTCAAGGGTGAAAGTTGACCATGATACGCCAAAACAAGTGGTGTGTGTTTATAGCCAAATAATCTATTAAAGAAACGTTTTTTCAAGGTTAAAATACAAATAGCGTTTTACACCTATAAAAACAAAATACAATAATTTTAAAGAATAAAGTTCTTAAAATCAGAGCTCCAATTACAGAAAAGATTCCAAGAAAATGTTTAAAATCTTTACGGACAAACGATAGATTTAAATCACTGTGTTTTTTTTGTTTATCGCGTTTACATGTTTCTAAAAACAAAAATCAACAAACAAGCAATCTGTGGTCCGAAATCTCTCAACATTTGGCAAATCTACACTATAGATGTTAAAAATGTGGGCCAAATTTTGTCTATCTATATCTCTTAGTTTTCTAACTATCGTATTAAAATAGATTCGGACAGATGGACTCCATGCGAACAGATTTTACACAAATTTTGGCAGAAATCTGTAGATTCGGTATATCAAACTCCAATCGTCAAACTCAAAGTGTTTTTGAGTTATTTTTGTCACGACAGATAGATGGACAAATATTTTCCAAAAATGTTATTTTCGAAAACAAGGAAGTTAAAAACGTAGAAATTCGTCAAGTTCCAATCGAGTTCTATTTTTAAGACGATTACTACACACACTCTATATTTGCAAAAAAAGGAAGTAAAAATTGTTATTCGTTTATTATCACTTGATTCCCACATTAAACTAAGTCTCCAAGAAGAAATTGGAAAAGTTATTAGTTTTATTATGCGAAAACATGATTCTGTTTACGTTAGGAGGTATTGAGTAACAGAAGGCAACAACTACATCGCGTAGGCAATATTCATAAACATCTTTAAAAAGCATATATTTTTACTTGTTTTTACCAGTATTGCATTATTATTATGTATCAAAACAGATGCATTTTTTAAAAAGTTGACCTGCTTTCGCCAATTTTGTATTATTATTACGTATTTTCTATAACAGCAGAGATGCGTTTCTACAGGGTTGACGTAGAACTATGACATAATAGCTATTATTTTCATGGAATGTAATATTTTTAGAAGGTAAGTAAATAATTTAATTTTTATAACATGTTCAATAAAATTTCTCTTGCTTTTAAGAATAGTTTTGATAAAAGTGTTTTCTCTTTACCCCAGTGGGGAAATATCAATTAATTCATTCTTAAGGGGGAAACATTGAAGGATTTTTTCTAAGATTAATCTATTATGAAACTGTTGTATGATATCAGAAATTAGAAAATAGCGGTCTGTGTTTACAAAAATAATGTTTCCATGAAATTACTATATAAATTAATATATTTAAGAGTTTATTGGCAAATAATTTATTATTTGGAAATAGCATATACACTGATAGAAAAAAAAATCCCAACACTAGGAAGGAGCTGTGCTAGATAAACGAAATTTGGTAGGCGTGTTTATGCATCTGAAAGATGACGTCGATTCAAATTTCGAGCTACGCGCGTAAGTGTGGCGCTAGTAGCGACACTATGAACATGCAAATGAGGTTTGATTTAAATAAGCGCTGTAAGGTTCGTGATCGTTATTTACCGTTGAGATTTGACGTAGTGGGTTCCTGTTAGTCAAGGATGCTTCTGAGAAGACAAAGAAGCCATTATCAACAACTCACTGAGTTTGAACGAGATCGTGTTGTAGGGTTACAAGAAGGTGGGTTTTCTTTTCGCGATATTGCTGAAAGACTTGGCAGGAATGTATCCACTGTGCATGAGTATTGGCGGCAGTGATCAAGGGAAGGTAGTGCCTCGAGAAGACCAGGTTCTGGGCGGCCACGTGGTACTACTGAGAGGAAAGAACGTCGTATTCGGCGTAAGGCTGTGGCTAATCGTACTGCGTCTGCAGCTGAAATTCGAGTTGCAGTTGGCACCACAGTGACACAACGAACTGTTACAAATCAGTTATTTCAAGGACAGCTCCGAGCCAGACGCCCTGTACAGTGCATTCCACTGACTCCAAACCACTGCCGTTTGCGACGTGAGTGGTATCAAGCTAGAGCTCATTGGAGGACGGAGTGGAGATCTGTTCTGTTTCCTGATGAAAGCCGGTTCTACCTTCGTCGCAGTGATGGCCGTTTGTTGGTTGGAAGGAGGCCAGGTGAACCCCTGCTAGTGACCTGTCTGCTGCCTAGACACACAGGGCCTACTCCTGGAGTTATGGTTTGGGAGCAATTTCGTATGACAGCAGGAGCACTCTCGGGGGTATCCCACGCACCGACTGCAAATTTGTACGTCAGTCTAGTGATACAACTTGTTCTGCTGCCATTCATGAACAGCATTCAAGGAGGTGTTTTCCAACAGGATAACGCTCGCCCTCATACCGCTGTTGTAACCCAACATACTCTACAGAGTGTCGACATGTTGCCTTGATCTGCTAGATCACCAGATCTTTCTACAATCGAGCACGTATGGGACATCATTGGGCGACAACTCCAGCGTCATCCACAACCAGCTTTAACCGTCCCTGCACTGACCGCCCAAGGGCAACAGGCATGGAACTCCATCCCACAAACTGATATCCGATACCTGTACGACACAATGTATGCACGTTTGCATGCTTGCAATCAAAATTCTGGCGGTTACACCGGTTACTTATGTACCAATATTTCACATTTGAAATGGGTCTTCTCGCCAATGGCTCTACCTGTGATCTTGAAACTTTAATCAATTAAATATGTTACCTAGACAAATGTATTCCTAAACTCTCATTACTGTACAATAATTTTTTCTTGTTGTTGGGTTTTTTTTCCAATAGTGTATATAAATAAACAACCATAAAAGCACTAAATAATTAAAATTCATTACCAGAATAATCAAAAATTAAATCGAAACTTGTTAGGTCGAAATCGAAATTAAAATTTAATTCGCAATCAAACAACAAAAAATAAACAAAAATGAAAGCTAAATGAACTAGAAACAATTTATGAAACAAATTTAAATTATTATAATTAAGTAAACGGAACTATAATTGGAATCGAAACTAAAATTATTTCGGATTCGAACAAGTTTAAAATTTAAAAACATATCATTGTATTTTGTGAGCGCTAAAGCAGCTACTACTAAAATACAGATGAATCTAAATAAATTATATAACTACTACATCATAACTATATATAACTACTTATATAACTTATATAACTATTACATCTAACTATATACATCATAAACTAAGTAAGAACAAACTAAATTATATATAAGTAAGAAAGTCAATATGGGAAGTCACGTGATTGTTTAAATGCTTAATGACTTAAATGAATTAAGACAAACAATGACTTAAAATAATAATGTTCTCAACTAAATAACTTAAAACTTGCGATCGTAGGTTTCATTTTTTTTTACATTTTATTATTATTCACTTCTCTTTCCATCCAGCCGCGCAGAGATTAGTGAAAAGTACAAATATTCCATTCAGCTATTCCAATACAGAATAATTCTCCTCAAATGTTCCGGCACTTGATTATCGCGCCCTGAAAATGCGATGAAATATGTGCCGTCCTCTCAACCGAGTCAGAGTATTAGTTCGACTTATGGAAATTCGTGAGCGGCAAAATCATATTGTTCCAGATTTCCGTGATGTCTGTCGGAAAGATTTATCATCAAATGATGCCGGGGATTACGTTTGGACATTATTTGCTGCGTCTCAGTTTATTGGTTATGGTTACCAATAACTCTGCGAGGTTAAAGGGGCAAGAGATTTTTCCTACGAAGAGGTTGACTTCGAAGCATTTATAAGAAGGATGCAGAAGTTATTTTATCCGATGAAAAGTTTTGAATCGATTATTTGTTGTGATTCATAGCAATGTTTTATCAATGTACAAAACAATTAAAAATATTAAGGTATAAGCCTAAGTTCAAAGGACATTTTTTGAAATATTAAATTTTTTAAAAATTTAAAATTATATTTTTTAGTTTGATTGTCGATTATAATACAAAATACTATAAATACAGCAAAATTATTTGAAAGTATAATATATTTTGAGAAATAAGAAAATTTGTAGTAAATATTAATAAAATTTAACCAGAACGGTTGACACTCTACACAGAATTGTAATGCAGCAATCCTATTTTTCTTTCGACACAAGTTATAGAGTACGATGATGAATGAAATGGACCAAAGTCTTCTTTAGAATTCATTAACTTTACTTCAAAGTGACGGAATTGTCAAAAGAGCTGCAAAAATCGGTGACATTTTTTCAGCTGTCGAAGGTTTCACAAAAGTTTTATTACTAAATATATTCGAGGCCAAAAATTCGAAATTTGTACAATACTTGGTATGAGGAATTCTTATGAAATTTATCCCATCGAGAATAAACAGTAAAGTCGCTGTTTAAAAAAATATTTCGCAAAGAAAGAACGGTATGTGTGAGAGTGAAGGGGCAAAGTGCTAGAAGAAGGGGATCAGATTACCATTAATAACTTATCTAAAAGAGCTTTCATATGAAACAGAAATTCGAGAAATTGTACGAGTGTCTGAGGCTGGATGACTGGCTCGTTAGTTTTTCTCATTACTTTAAATAGTATATAAATTTGGTCATTACCTTATGAATGTTACCTTATGAACATTTTTGTAAAACATATAAGTAGATTATATATATATATATATATATATATATATATATATATATAAAATCAAATAGAACATATTAGATAAATCAATACAAAACAATAATTCTAAAACATTTATTCTCGGAAATTGCTTTGAATACCTCATAAAAGAATCTATATTTAAAGAATCCCTTTTAAATTGGAAAAACTGGCAGAAATAGACTGTCAATGAAATTTTTCCAAGATAGCTTTACTTAATGAAACTATTGAAGTAAGCATAAGTACCTACAGTAAGAAAAGATGAATAATTGAACACTTATATGATGAATAAAGCGCCTTATGTAATAAGTTATATTTTTCAAGTAGTTAAGCAACAATTTAAGTCCCATTCTAGTATTCTAAAAAATTATGGAGCAGATTGCGCCTCAAATTATCCTACATAGTTTCATTTATAGGCACAGTAGCAGTCTTGGATACATTCATTGCTTATAAACTTGACTGAAATTTTAACTGAAATTGTTTCTTCATGATTTTATAAATATTGCTCTTGCTCCTTATGGATGTCAAATCAAACTTCTAAACAGATAATTTCATCATTTTTATTCTTCATACAAGACTTAAAACTCTTAACAAAAAGTTGAGAGGTAAAGTAATAAAAATATAATTGGCCGAATATCTATTTTTTATTAACTTCAGTATCATTAATAAAATTGCTAATCGTTGAGGTTTCTTCAGTTTCTTTAATTCAAATGAGTAAATGAATAGGGCATCTCCATTTTACTTATAAACGATTATCAACAAAGTTTGCAGCTAATTTCATTCTCGGAAAATAAATAGATACAATTTAGACAATTCATATCTTTGAAATTTATCAATGAAAAATACTCTTATACTACAGTTACGGCTCACAATATTAATTTTATATAAGTAATCTATACTTATAATAAAGCTCAATTTGTGTGTGTATTGGCGCTCTACAGGCCAGACCGTTGGACCTACAGCTACCAAATTTAGTACATGTATACCTTGGAGGTCGGGAATGTGCACCTCGCAGCCCTTTTTTCAAATTTTTAATTAGAATTTGAATTAATTAAAAATTAAGCGAAATTTTAATGTTTTTCAGCTATAACTTCCAAAAATATTATCGCACAAACATGATTATTATTTACTGTTTTTTTTTTCATGTTCTGTTAATTTCCAAGGGAAGAAGAGGTAAGTACATTTATGGAATTTATTTCGCTGTTTTTATAATTGTTAAATATTTGAGTCAACAATGATGCGGAATATTAGTTGGTTCAAACAGGACGATTTGAAATTAGATAATGAAATGTGTAATTATCAAATGAAATACAACAAGATAATTATATGATTGGTAATTAATAATAGTCACGCAATAAGAGGGCAATTAATAAACATATTTTAATGAGAATAATCTTACAAAGATTTTACAACGCTTCATTTATTAGTTTAAATTGTGATTTTATATATAAAATATACAAGACAAAATTACTTTTATTTTTTAACATTTATTTGCTATTAAATGTAATAAAATTATTGCATTGTTATGGAAGCAAGTTTTTGGAAACATTTATTTTTAAAAATAAAACTGCATCTTTCTGCATTAAAAACATTTAAGGTTATTAGGTGAAGGGCAAATTAAATTAGTTATCTATTTTATCAGAAATATAAATTACAAATATCATTTTGCATGTTCCCGCTATTTTAATGAAATAAAATATTAATTATTAATAAAAATATAATAATTTTTTTCTCTGAAAATGTCGATTTTAGGCTCATGAAACAATTAATTTTCGGGAAAGAATGTTTTACAATATTATTCAAATTTTTCATTACTAAATCTAACTAAAATTAATAAAAACAAGACTGCTTTACAAGACAAGACAAGACAAGAAACAAGACTTTTACTGCTTGATACCAAACACAGCATTGAAAGAGATATATTTACCAAAATGGCTTAAGAAAATGTAATTAAAATGAAAATTTCATTAAATCAGACTTATATTAAACTAAGCGTGCTAGCGTTGTTTGCATAATTTTGATTAAATGCTGCAACTAATCCCGTTTAATCTAATGAAACTTTAATGAAGTTATTTAAATTATTATTACCTTGAATTTGGTAAAATTTTACCTAGCTGAGAATATTTATTGTTTGTTTTGATAATCAATTTGATGTTTCGTTAAAATGTTATGTAAATAATTGCAGTTGTCAACTGGAGTCAGATGCAAGAAGGATCAAATAAATGAGGAAAATGGGATAGCACTTTTGTTTAAAAATATGAGGGAAAATTTCGGAATGATTACTCATCTGGATTCGAAAATAAATTTGCTCCAAGAAAAGGAATATTTTGTAAAGTATTCTAATACCTTGTCTTTCAGATTTTAGAACACGAAACTCTAATTAAAGCAACAGTTCACTGTATTAGGCCAATTTTTATCAATAATAGAGTTTACCTGGTCTGGAAATTTACTTTATAGATTTTTACCATCAACAGAACGTATTGTATCTTGTATTTATAATGTTTATGTTACATTGTCAAAGTTTGTTTCTCCTTAAAAAAAAGTGCAATATATCAGATGTCAATGTAGTTACAGACAATTACTAACTTAAAACCTAAAGATATTAGTTACTAAAATTTGATAAGCTGGTAATCATAAGAATATTCCTTAAAGGCTCATATGATAGTACTTTTGAAATATTTTGAGAATTTTATTTCCAAAAAGTCTGAATTTAACTGAGCAGTAAACATTCAATTCTTTTTTAACAGGTTCATCTCAAAATATATCTACTGTGGTTAAATATGTATGCCTGTTAATTTGTTGTGTATGATGGCAGCAAACTGAAATGAGTTTTAAAATTTCGGTTTCAATTTTTTAATGCCCAGCAGATCAAATTGATATTTCCGTCTCAATACTTAACTACTTAAAAATGTGACAAATATTATATCTTACAAACTGTCCTTTACATGGAAAAGTTTTATATAAATTTCGGCTATTTTTTTCAGATAAAAGTCAACATTTCTGATTAATTGAAAATCGTTTTTAATAAATTTTTCAAGATTTTGAAAATAAATTATTAATAAGCATCATAAGCTTAGATATTTTTATTATAGCTAAAATCTCGTTCAGCGGAAATAAGCAACTCTTTCAAGCAAGAGATTTTCTTGTCATTTCAATAAAAAGAAAAACCTTGAAGCTTAATCATGTAATAAGTAAACTTATACTTCAAAATCGTTCATACATTTACATTTAACATAATGGTTGTTTACTGTACTGCTTTATTTCTTAAAAGCCTTTTATGGGTACTCCTCACTTTTTGAATAAATTTACTTTTCGGATAGTCCAGTACGTAATATTTACAACAAAATAAACAATTTGGGTCATAAGTGTTCAAGATATTTCACTCTTTGTTGTAATCCTTGGAGCAAACAGGGATTAAACCTTACAAAAACTTTTATATTTAAGGAACTTACAAGCAAAATGTCTGAAAAGGAACAACCTAATATTTTCCTTGAAAATTATTTTTTTTTTTGTTATTACTTAAATAAAAGTCTGAATACGGAGATGACAGATGTTGATATTAAAAATTGAAAATTCGGTTTTTTTTCCTACTAACCGATTACTCGACAATGAAATTAGAGGAAGACTCATTATGGATAAAGATAATTTTAATTCAATGTTACAATACCCTGAAAATTTAAAAAATATTAAAAGAAATGATGGAAAAGATTTATAACATTATACCAACAATTTGGGAAAAGATTTCTAGCCTTGTACTAACAATTTGAATATTCTAGGTCACTGCCTTCTTATGCAAAAGTTATATAATTACTAAAAATATAACTCAGTCACAATAATCTCTCTTGATACGGCGTAGTTCTGAGGTAATGGGATGATTAGCTGTAGTTTAAAAAAACTATCTCTCAGTCTCTTTTGATTGATTTAACAAAAAACACTGAAGTAGTCAAATCAGTTTCAAGAACTCCCAAAACTTATGGTAGCCATTAATTTTTGACTATGTTCTTGTTCATTTAATGTTTGGAACAATATAGGATAAAATCTTACTAAAACTTTCAGATTCAAGGAGCTTACAAGTAAAGTCTTTGAAACCGAACAACCACCAAAAATTTTCTTCCAATATTTTTTTTTGTTATTAATCAGATAAAACTCTTTGCGACAGGAGACGGTCTTTGTTGCTAGAAATAGAAAACCCAATTTTATTTCTCTTGACTCACATTAATGAAAATAGAGGAATACTCATTAAAAAGATAATTTTAATTTCATTATTGCTATACCCTCAAAATTTGATAATATAAAAGAATTCTTGGAAAAGATTTCCTGCCTTATACAAAAAATTTGAATATTTTTGACTGTTCTCCTCTTATGCAAAAGATGCATAATTAATGAACATAACAGCCAGTCACAATAATCTCTATAGATATGTCTTAGTACTATGGTGATTGGCAGTAGTTTGAAAAAACAAATACTCGATCCCTTTTGATTGATTTAACAAAAAACATGGAACTAGTCAAATCATTTTCAATAACTCTGAAAATTTATGCTGGTCATTAATTTTCGTCTATGCTCTTCTTCATTTAATCCTTCCATCAAAATATTTGCTTAAAATAATTTTTCCGAGTCCGTATTTTGTTTGCTTTCTAGATTATCTTGGATTGATTTTGCATATATTTACATTTCTTCAATGGTTACAAAAAGAAACATCGAAACATGATCACTCAATCTTTTTTTATTTATATAACAAAAAAACGAACTAATCAAATCATTTTCAATAACATCCAAAACTTGTTGGGATCATTAATTTTCGTCTGCGTTCCTGTTCATTTAATCCTTCCATCAAAACACTTGTTTAAAACACAATTTTTTTTCCTCCATATCCGTATTTTGTTTGCTCTCTAGATTATAAAGGATTGATTTTGCATATATTTGCAATTATTCAACAATTACAAAAAGAAATATCGAGCTCAACAAACAGACGGTAATGATGCCACATCCTCTGTGCAATACGAGGCATTTGTTTGTACAATGGCAGGAAGGTGAGGTGTGTACAACAGAGTAAAGTTGTTCGAGAAAATGCCGGAATCGAACACCGCACGCGAAAACGCAAGGGCGGGTAAACATGATGGAGACATCAGGGGTGGAGCTGAATATTTAATTTATGATTTTCGTGCTTTAACTGCTTAACGCTGGAGCATGAAACATGTATTCCGAGAGAAACCTCAATCCAGTTTGTTTGACTGGCACTAGATTAGCTAATCTATTATTCATTATTTATGGAATAAAATCCTTCACCATCGGCCCGGTAATGGACGGACGGACGGACGGACTGAAAGGCATGTCCAGATCGTCTTTTGATGATTCAGAATTGAATCGACTGGTGGGCGTATTTGTTTCAGTGCGTCCGATATTGTCTGTTCCATGTTTGCGTGTCATGTCTGTTAAGTTTAGTTCTAGGGATAAAATAATTACAAGCCAAAATTTGAATATCCCAGATGAATTATGTCAGGGGGTTTCCGAACTCTCAAATATTGCAACTTGTTTCTTAGCAACCGAACCTATAGAAGTCCATTTCATACCCGATAAATCAAATTTTTTCAGATATCGACATGGCATGTTCTATTCGAAATAGATTTTAAAAACCGAAAGGGAACTTTTGAGTGGAAACAATTATTATGAAATATGTAGGTAATCAAAAGGATTTAAGTTTTCGTAAAACGTTTCGACTCGGAGGCTATTTTGATGAAACTTTGTGCCAACACTTCAGATAATTATCGCATATTCTATTGCGGTAATTATTAAATATGTAGGTATTGTATTATTAAATAAGTAGGTAATCGAAAGGATTTTTCGTAAAAGTTTCCACTAAAAGTTATTTTGATGAAGCTTTGTGCCAACATTTAAGATAATTATCTTGTTTTCTATTGTGGCGCAACGGTGAAGCAAAAATAAACTCACGCGCAGCTTAAAACAATTCATTATTAAACTTAGAAGTTGTGTAAAAACTCAACTCTGCTTTGTTGATGAATGTACGTTTGACAGATTTAAAAATACGCATTACCGTTCCATCTGTTAATCTATGATCGTTATATTTAAATGTAAAAATGTAAATTAATTTTAAATATTAAATGTTTATGCCGTCTTATTTTGGATTGAATTATTTCAACAAGATCACACCTAAATGTACAACCGCACAACTTTTTCAGTTCCCCTTTAGTCATCACAGTATAACGAAGCTGCTTTAATGCAGCAACTTTAGTGTGTCTGATAATCATTGAAAACATGTCATAATAGCTTGAAGTGTAAGATGTGTTACCCTTTTCAATTCTGAATTGGAAATACTTGCAGCAAATCATCTTTCTGGCGCTAAGAACTGAAGTTTATCGACTGTAGCATGAATATATAGGTAATTGAAAGGATTTAAGTTTTCGTAGTAGTATAAAACAAAGAGTATGATGTGGAAAGAAGAATATCAGAAAGTTGTGATTCACATTTGCCAGCGTCTACTGACACTGATCATTGCTATTGCCGCCAGGAGCGGTCAATATACAGCTCTTAGAACACTTTAATTATTACGGTTATATAATGTAAATGGCAAGTCAAGATATTGAGATGCAGTATTTGATAATATTGGATAGTGAAAGTTGAACATATTCGATAATGGAAGAATAGATATTGACGATGCTGTGCATCAAGGAAACCCAAGGCGATGAAGTGAAAGGTTGTCGCCAAAAATTGTTATTGGCTGTTGGATGGGTTTTCTTTGCAAAAGGACGTTGAAAAACTTGTTCTTACCTCAAACAACATAATAAATGCAATTACGTTTTAATGTAGATATTGCATCAAATTTTAAAATAATAATAAAATTAGTGTAAAATTCGATTCAGTTTTCTTTTTTCCTCAAGTAATGCCGTTAATTTTTTTTTCTTTGGAAATTATACAATAAAGTTTACACAATTGCTAATGAGCGGAATACACAAATGATAAGGAACCGCTTCGAGATTCTTGCACATGTAAACTGGATTAAACCCCCATAATGAAAAAAAAAAGAACTTATGCTTTGTTGGGTGGATCAAAAGTACTGCATAAAAACATAATATGAATCGAACTGTAGTTTAGTTTAGTTTAGTTATATTAATGTCCCATTTTAAAGCAACACGAGGGCTATTTGGGGACGCACCTCGTCATTTGGAACCACGGTCAGATGACGAGAATGACACCTGAATTGACACCCCCCTCTCCCACACCTGCGGTAGGACGTTTGGTCTGACAGATTTAACACGCAAGAGAACCCCTCACACGACGGTTTTTCGGTAGTATCGAGTCTCGAACCTAAAACCCTACGGTTCCGTATCCGAGACCTTACCACCAGGCCACCGCGACCCGAATAGAACTATAGATTAGAGAAACAGATCACCTTCGCTCAAGTGCAAGCAATAGGTTGTCGAAGTTTTATGGGAATCCAATGAGTAGCACTACAACGCATAAGTGATGTACGGACAAGTATTCATTTTTATTTATAGAGATAGATTGAAAGTTTCCACGTTTTCCTTACTAAAAACTATTTCTAAGGAAAGCCAAATACGTTTGTTCAATAAGGTTACAACATAATTTACGTTATGGATACATTAAATACGAGAAAGAAATTCTGTAATTGATTATTGTTATAAATATTGTGTAAGTAATTTAAAATATCCGAATTCCATTATCCCAATTAATAAAGACTGTAGCAGACTCTTATAAGCAATCAAAAGTTGTTTTTTTTATTCTGATTCAGTTTTAAGATTCTATTAACACATTAAAGGCGGGAGTCGGAGCACTACGATTTGATCCGCGTTTCCTAGCATACTTCCGTCAAGATCCCCAGCCTTTAATATGTTAATAAGTAAACAAATTGTATACCATTTTAGAATTATTTGGTTATCAATTATAATTTTTAAAAATATATGTGAAATTGCTTGTCAAAATATAATTTTAACAATGTATAACTTAAAAGATAATTATTTTTCTTTACATTTATAAATAAAATTTATGGAATAATTAACAAATTCGGTTGTTAAACTCCGGTATAAGAAATATTATTTTAAGGATGAATTAAATTCATAAAAAGCTACTTGCTAAAAATTCACTACAAACAAATTTTGTGAATTCACTTTCCTTCAATCGAGTCAAGGTCAAAAAATCTCCAAAAGTTTCCGGTAGAACAGTTAATTTTAATTAATTTATGTCAGAATTGCAAATTAGAAACCTGAAAGAATGTTTTTTTTTCTTTTTGATAAGTAGATTTATTTTTGTGGCTTCAAATATTTCATTAAAAATGCATTTTTTGTCTCCTTTTCTAAAAAATATGATTCAATTCTGTATCCTTTGCTAAAAAAATAAGGTCGTTAATTAAATATTACTGAATTCTCATTTTTTGAAACATTAAGTGTCTTTCTGTTTATTATAAGGTGAAATAAAAAGCAAAAATAATATGTATTTGTGCCAGTTTATTAACAGCTAATAATAATTTAGGATATCATTTTCGATAGAAGTAGTTTTTGTCGCTAAACATTCAATTTTCATGCATGCATTCATAATTATTTTTAGTAAAATATTGATTTATTATTAAATTATTTTTAAAGAAAACGATAAAATTATTTCGAAATGTTTGAAATTAAAATCTTTAAATACTTGTCTTATTTCATTGTTGCTATATATTTTTGAAATATATATGCTATAAATAATTGTTTGCTGTTAGGAAATTATGAAATCAACTTTATCTTTTAAATTACTGCTTCAAACTATTATTGAAGCTAATGAAATTAATTTCATTAGCTTCAGAGTGAAAAAATGATATAAGAAACGGTAGCATATATAATACATTAATGTAAAAGAATACAAGAAACGGTAATATCATACTGTACTGTAATTTGTTTTCATTCGAAACGTGATTACATTAAAAAATTGAATCTAAAAATTGAGTTAATTCTAACATTAAAATAAAATTTTAACTCAGAGTACCACATTTTATGCCCTTTCCAATCTGTTCCTTCACCTTATATTGACTTTACACAGTCTGGTATATACAAGAATTATAAGACAAAGCAAGCAATATGAATGAAACAATTGTTTGTTTGATATCAATATCTTCCATTTTAAATAAATCACCTTTCGTAACTCTTTGATCATCGATAATCATTTTCCATATTGTTCGATTGGTAATGATATGATGAATAAAATCTTACATTAAATCGAATAGCAGAAGTGGTAAATTTCACCAACATGTCTACAATCTTACTTGTCTCCACTAAATGATTATTTTGTTGAAAGGATTTACCCTTTTTTCTGCTATCCGATTTAATGTAAGATTTTATTTGTCAAATGATAACCAATCCAGTAAAAGGAAAAATAATTATCCAAGATCAAACAATAATGAAAGGTGTATTATTTATAATGGAAAATATTGATATTAAACAACAATTGTTTGCCAATTTTCACCAACAATTGTTTGTTTAATATCAATATCGATTGATAATCATTTGACAAATAAAATCGTACTTTAAATCGGATAGCAGAAGAAGTGGTAAATCCTTCCAACAAAATAATCGTTTAGTGGAGGCAAGTCAGATTAATGAAATGCCACTATTAATTAGCTTTCTAAGCTTCTAGCAGTTTCAAACTCTTCACAAGATTCAAATGATATCACAACTATATGTAGAAATGGCTTACGGTGATAAAAAGCTTTATATCAAAGTCTTTATAAAGTTCTGGAGTTAAATAATATGTAAAGGTTACCGTGTTTTCTATTTTTACATATTTACATTAGTTTATTGGGAAAAGAAAATTAAAGAGATGGTAACAGAATTATTCGAAACAACAGAGACGGTAAGAAAATGCTAAAAAAATTTGGCTCTCAAGATGTAAACAATAACGCAGTAAAAATAAAGACTTTTAATGTTTTAAAAGAGCTTTATAAAAAACTATAAAGGGTCCATTGTTTGATTCGGAAAGAATTTGGCAGATATTGTTCTCGATTCAATCTAAAATAATTCAATAAAAATCTATAACTTATATCTTTGACGTTTTTCAGAGTTAATTAAACAACGAGTGTTTTAAAAATTATTTAATTATCAATAAATATGATTCAATTACAGGAGAGTTTATAATTATCTAAGGAACAATTGGGTACAAATATTTTGATTTCTAATCACAATATCGAATTGTTTTGAAGAAAATTAACTTGCGTAACGGGTATTACATATTATTACATATTTTACTTCTTTTCCCAGTTACCATAAAGTAATTTTTTCTACTCTTTTGAGGTAAAACTGTTTCCAATTTCGTGTCATATTTGTATATAAACTATTATAACTATTCAATACTTTCAAGCTGGAGTACTATATAATATCTCGGATTTTGTTGGGAAAAATGAGCCTTTACGAAAATAATGAAATGAACTTTTATAAAAACGGAATCGATAGAATATTATGATAAATAATTTTTTAAGACTTTGAAATTATTGTAGGCATCAAAGAGACTGAACTAAAACATGGTAAGTATCTATAATTTTTGTTTTTATTTAATATTTTAGAGTTGGCAACATTGACATTATTGCGAAAGTTCTATAAACGATAAAATACAACGATGTATGAATTTTAACTTATGTTTATATGTAAACTAACCTAGAAGAAACTATATATTTGCCTTGGGGATGTATTTTTGTCAGTTTATATATTTTATTTTTCGTTTATCATGGAAAAATAATATTAGAAATTGAAAAAAATAATCTTAAAAATCCCAACTCTTATTTGAAACCTAAACTCACACTAGTTCATACTGTAAATTAGGAATTACCTGATACAGCTGAAAGAAATAAACAATCAAAACAATTATTATATTATATTATATTATTATATTGCATCAAGAAATGCTCAAAACTTTTAAAAAAATCTGCCAATAAAAATTTAGTCTTCAGATGACAATTAAATAAAACAAATACTATTCAACGATTTACTATCAGATTTCCTTCCGAAAGTCGATATGTTAATCGTCCTATTTAATGAGAAACAGTTGTAATTTCTTTAATCCTTAAGGAGCATGTTTATATCCCAAATTAAGAAAGATAGCACATTTGTACATTTCCCGATAACACCAATAGATTGTTTCAATACAATACCATTCGAATTCGTCCTGAGGAAATAAGATAGCGGGGAAACACATTCTTTCGGATTGAGGCCTGGCGATTGTATAGGCCGGTCGCCTAGCAACGCCATCCAACAAAACCTTTCGAACAAGAGATTTTAATTGTTTTGTATCAGATTAGTCAAATACTCTTAATAGGTTCGCCTCTCCTTTCGCTGAGGGACTACTTTTCTTACAAAACCCCATTTTGCCACGATTAATTGTTTCCTGTGAGAGAGATAATGGTTATAGCCAGAAATAATGATTATATTGAACGTGATTAATATGCCGAATTATCGAGATTACTTGAATTTTTTTAGGAAAGATTCATTGACCAAGTCAAGAAAGATAATTCTAATTCTCGAAAGAGATACTTTTTATTAATTAAATTCATGCATTCATTTTTTTTTTGGTAGTTCAGGAAATAATTTCATTAGTTTATTTCTAATTAATGTTTTTTCAGTGGAATTAATTTTTTGTTGGCTATTTTATTTTCTTGCTTTATTGATTTTTATATTTAATGATTATTACTTTATTGTCTCTTATATTTAATGATTGACTTTTATTGCTTTATTGCTGTTTATATTTAAACTTTTTTTTTCATTTAATAGGACGTTTATAATCGGCATCTTTAGTGGTAATAACTTGATTAATCATATTCAGTTTTTTAAAAAATTCATATTCACTATTTTAAAAATATACTCATATTCACTTTTAATAGATATATTCATATTCAATTTTAATAAAGATCTATTCAAATTCAATTTTAATAAAGATGTACTCAAATTCAATTTTAATAAAGATGTACTCA
>JAPMOQ010032404.1:1032935-1066671 GCA_026543055.1 Argiope trifasciata | reverse complement strand
AAAGGTATACTCATATTCACTTTTAAAAAAGGTATACTCATATTCACTTTTTATAAAAATCTACTCATATTCACTTTTTATAAAAATCTACTCATATTCACTTTTTATAAAAATCTACTCATATTCACTTTTTATAAAAATATACTCATATTCACTTTTTATAAAAATATACTCATTTTCACTTTTTATAAAAATATACTTATTTTCACTTTTTATAAAAATATACTCATTCATTTTTTATAAAAGGTATTTAAAGCTCGGTGTATCCTTACTTCTTTCATTGATGTTTTTCGCTATTCTACTCTACAAAACTCTTATTTGTTTGAATGAAATAGTTCAAGATTCCATTTTGTTATTTATCAATTTTTTTCTTACGTTTTTAACACGATAAATACAGCAGCGAATACATACAAGGATTTTTTTAAATAACGATATTTATAGATTTACATAAAGAACAACAAAATGTCACGGTTCTTTCTAAGACAAAGCAGATTTCATTTTTTAAAATTTTCTGTTAATATTTACTTTTGTACGAAATCCCTTACATAATACAAAGAATATCCACTGCCAGTGAAAAGTACAGCGTTATCCGTAGTACTCATACGTTCCGGGTTTATGTCGGTTTGTTAACAAAGGGTAATTTTCAATTGTGAAGAGGATGATCCATTATCAATTTATTTTCACACCTCAATTCCAATGCTGAAACGAACTAAATGCTAATTATTTTTTCACATGTAATTTTATACACTTATCGAATTAAATCTGCGTCACGATGACTGACTAAAAACCATATAAAATCACCTGACATACATCATGAGAAAAATGAGACAAGATAAATTTTAAGTGCACATTCAATTGCATAGTACCATGTTTAGAAATTTAAAGCCAATTGTTGCCCTCTCTTAATTCTTGCATTAAAATTTGAAAACAGGACCTATCAAAAAAGAGCAGAATGTTTTGGCAAACCTACATTTTAAAAACCTATGTAATCTCAATATACCAATGAGCAAAATGTTACAATTGGAAAAGAGACCTATGCAACCTCATTATGCCAATGACTTAAATATCTACCAGGAATTAGACCTATGCAACCTCATTATGCCAATGACTTAAATATCTACCAGTAATTAGACCTATGTAACCTCAATTTGCCAATAACTGAAATATCTATCAGAAATTAGAGCTATGTAACCACAATAGACCAATAATCGAAGTATCATAACTGGGAACTAGACCTGCCATCTCAACATACCAATGAGAGAACGTGAATATTTTTTCGATAAAAACACATTGAACATCTTTTCAGAGTTTTGTCACATTAAGCACAACAATACCTGTAACTGTGTATAATAAAGAATATATTGCAAAGCCTATCCTATAATGACCTGTCAAGGTAATTAACCGGAATGTTCATCAAAGCTTATTTGTCACAAGTGGTACTTGCCGTTGTTGGCAAGTGCATCTATATCCAAACATGAGTATAGGCAACTGGCTGCGTTAGGTACAACTACATGAATGCCGCTGGTGACTCCAATTAGTCAAAGATTTGCACAAATGTATTGATCTTGTCGTAATAAGCCAAATAAAAGTTAAACAGTATCGTTTTGACAACTTCTATTTACGGGGGAAAGGATGTTTTGATCGATGTGGAGGAGGAATCAACATGGCATGCTATAGAATGCCGCATTAGCACGATGATTATTAAATTTTGCGTGACATTATATTTAGCCACTTAATACCTTGATGTCTGGCTCTTAGTTTTAATGAGAACCTATAAACTCCTGAAGTTGTTGTGCTAGAGGGTCGGTTGTTTCAGCTTTCAAAGCTATGAAAACCATAATAAAATGGATATTTAAAGAAATTCATTTTATTAGAATTCTGTTAAGATTAAACTGATATTTTGAGAAAATATTGCAATTTTATTGTTTAGTGTTCAGTTATAAAATTTGATAAATAAAATCTTCCAACCATTAGCCTATTTAATCCCCAGTAAGTAAATTATGCAAAGGAAATGTAAAGTGCTTGTAATATATTCTAATAAATAAACTTTTATATATTATATTGCCTTGGATTATTAATCAATTTTATAAAAGAAGAACAATCCTTTTTTGGGGGACAAAAATTAACATACATTTTTCTTACACTCCAAATTAAAGTGAATTATTCATATTTAAAGATGAATATACAAATGCTTTAAGGGAATTTTATCATATTTTCCTTCTGAATGAGAAGCAGTCTTGGCTTTTGTCATAGAAATGCAACAATTCTAACTCTCACGCTAGAAAACGTAAGTTTTGGAATAGTTGTGTAAGATATTTTAACATAAAACAGGTTAAAACATTCAACTTTTGGCGATAAATTGAGGCTAAGAGCTTTCAAAGCATTTAAATAATCTTTACAAAGAATATTTTCAAAACTTTTGTAACTAAAAGACTTAGCAATGAAAAAAATAAACAATAAGCTATTCAACTTTCTAGCATTTATCAAATCTAGCACTAATCAAAAATTTAATAGGTTTTCTTATTATAACCGCATAAAACCCTTTTACACCTAAATCTAAATTTTAAAGTAAAAAAAAAATGATTTTAAATATAGCAAATTTATAAACAAAATAACTAATACCTCATGCCTTGTCAACATTCCTGTCATTCGAACGCAGATTTTGCAGATAAATAGAAACAAACAAACGATATAAAAGGCATTCTCAAATACCACAGTTTGAAAATAATGTTATATGATAAATATCTAGGTATGACTGATTTAATGTTTGATCTCATTAAAAGTGTAATTTATTCCTTCAAAATTATAAATAAGATAACAAGTGCTGAAAAAACCCGACCTTATAATCCTTTGATTCGACATGATTTTCATCATCATATTTGCCTAAGTATAACAGAAAAAGTGATCGAAGCACTTTACTTCATTTACTGAATCTCTGTGCTAGTTCTGTAAATATAATATCGATAAATCATTTATAAACATTTATTTAAAAAAACACTTACCGAATTCATATGTGCGGAGGCATAACTTTTGAATTCACAAGAGGCTTGAGCTTCCTTCTGCTTCAATAACAGCTTTTACTCCTTTTATTTTATTTCTTTCAAAATTTTTATATTTTACTTTGTGGATTTCAACTGTTTGATTTTGTAGAGTATTCTGAGCTATCATGATTGTTATGATAATTACAATTGTTATGATCAGAATGTATTGTTCCATATAGTCTGTTGCATTCAATTCCAAAGTTTTTAATATTTTCAAACATCTATTTCACTGCAATTAAAAACTTTTATCACACATTTGTTGAAATATTTTTTCTGGTTTAGAGGATATCATACTCTTAAGATAATATCTAGTTAAAGAATAAGGACTTACTATTATTACTCCTAAATATCTTTTCTGTAATAGTTTGATATTGCGAGTCCTTGAATATTGATTTTACAATATCCAGTACAGCTATTTTAACAGATTTTGCGTTTCATAATGCTGGTAGATTTAGTTTGGTTTACGCAACAAGTTTCTACTAGAAGGCTAAAAATGATTGTGAATCAGCATATGTTGTCACACAGTGCAATGAAATAACCAGAATATTTTTCCTTTTTGAAAACAGACTCTTAATTTTTTCCGATGGCATTGTTGTAATGTTTGAGAACTGTACATTTTTAAAATTAAGAATCTATTTGATGCTCTGTTGCACAAATAGTCATTCAACTAACCATTTTTCTTTCTTTTTCAGTTTCTAAAACCTGTTCGCATGAATTTTTGTATATAGCTATCACATTTGATGTTTTTGATGATTGTTTTTAATCATCCTTCACAAACATCTTTTAAAAGAAGAATCACATCTATAGGATGAGAGAAGTACACATTTTCCTGATTAGACTTTGAAAAATTCTTCCCTTGCATTAAATTTATATTTTACACTAGAGCCCAAAAGATTTATCTTATTTGACTTAGTAAATACTCTCAAAAAATCGAAGGTCCATTGTTGGCTAGATGATCGACGCTTTCATCTACATCAGTCAGTTTTAGACACCCTCCACTCCTATTCAGAGAAAAATTCACTTTTTAGGCTACGACCATTTTCATGTTTCTAATTTCTCGAAATCTACACTTCTTGCATCTTTTTTTTTTTTTTTTGCAATATACTTTTTCTCTTTATCACGCTTTTAAAGGAAGTGGTCAATAAAACCAGGAAAAAAACCATTTATCACCGTTAAATAAGTTTAAAAGTTCAGATTGTGGTTTTAAAAATCACACTCCTTCTAATTGTGAAATTTTGACGTAAAAACGACTCTCAAAGTACTGCCGAGTTGTCGGTATCCTTCTTTCGCTGCATTAAGTAACATAAAAACCAACTAGAGCGAAGTTTGCTTATTCATGGTTAGTAGCCGACATTTTAAAGCTAAAATTGTTGAAAGGTGATTCGAAAACAAGAAACGATTTTCACGTTTTTGATAATATCTTCTTTACTTTAAAATTAAATTACAAAATAGCAGTTATTAATTGTAATTATTTGCAACACAGTTTTGCGCAAATTATGAAAATTGTGTTTGTTTATTCATTAGTTTAAGGAGAAAGTAGATATTTGAAACTGTTACCATAGTCAGATATGTTCGTTGGAATTATGACTGAAAAAAACCAACTTAATCTCTAACTATTCAAACATCAAAATATTACTCGATTTATAATTTAGATAATATACATATCCTTAAACGTTTTAACTTATGATTCTACAAAAAGTGCATTATGCGTGTGAAATAAAATCAAATGGAAACGATTCCATTTGATTTTATGTCAAAAAGAATGAAAAATTCCAAAAAGAAACTTTTTAAAACCATAATAGTCTGTTTTGTTGATTTGATAAAAGCGCAATTCAGATGTCACACTAAATGCAAAAGAAATTTGATTACTGAAAACAGCTAACTAAAAGCAACAATAAAATCTTAAAACAAAAAACAGACAGCCCGAATTTATCTTTCTAAATAATGCGATGATAAGTCGATAAAAACTACGGTACATGGAAGAAACAGAGAAAGGCAAGTATTAGTTTTCCTTATCTTCGTATTCATTCTTTTTTTCTAAAGTCGATATTTTTATTGCATTTTTACTGAATTAATGGATGCTTTTAAACGCTTTTATATTTGGTTACAATAAAAAAATAAATGTTAAAAGAAAAAGAAATACATCCAAATAACATGCAGCTTAAAAATACTGCTAGCATACAGACATTAGAACAATAAAAACTAAATAAAGAACGAACAAAACATTAATACACATTTGTTTATCAAAAATCAGTAAACCAAGCAAAACAAATAACATAAATTTGACCTGAATTTAACTAAAAACATAAAATTTCCTCCAATTGCTAGAAAAAAGTGGTAATCAGACTAAAAGAGAAGCTTCAAAAAACTTCAAAAACAAAAGCCTTCTTCGAGCCTGTAAGGGAGTAGCAATTAACTGCTTGTGAAGGCATCTGAAACCAGAGGAGGGAGTAAATTAAAGTGTCCCCGTAATGGATGGTCAGAGAAATCGTTGAACAAGGTCAGCCGAAGCATTTTACTTTTCCCCATATAATGTCGCTTGTTTTTTTCCCTTTTTAGTCTTCACCTTTTCTGCACTTTTCAATTTTTCTTTTATATATTTTGAGTCCTCTTTTTCAAGGGCGAAGGTGAAACCTAATAAGTTGGCTTCGCATAAGATAAAAGAAATTATTAAACTGAAAATCGAGTGGAATCTTGTAAAGTAATTTTCCTTTTTTGATCCTTTTAAAAGGCAGGAATTGAATTACTTTACGGAAGCAAAATAGTAATTTATGATGAAGGGATAAAAAAGAGATGTTCATGAAAAGGACTTATTGTCCTATTATTTTAAAATTTAATCCGTCGGAGATTCAAACTTTTATGTGTTGTTTCGCAACCAATTATAATTCAATACGAAGACATTCATGATCATTCAGATATCTAGAGTAAATTTAAAAATTAATGATCCTTGAAAGAATGAAGATAAAAACTCGACGGTAACGGAAAAATATATATATAAATTTAGATTTTTATGACAGAAAAGTAGAAGTTTTTGATGCACAGCATAAATGACTTTAGAATCTTTCATTGATTCAAACTACAATCTAAGGCACTGATGAAATCTTGCTTCAAGATGAACAACGTGTATTTGAAACATTGTCTTTTTTATTTGCATCTGTGCAAGAATTATTGAAAACTTCATCTGACATCTGAAACATTTATTTTTAATTCCAAGATTAACACTTTCAGAAGCCTAAAGATGCACGGAGAATCCTCAAGCAGTACCGAGACGACTGTTGTTGAATTAAAAAAAACATTGAAATTAAAAACATCATAAATAATTCAATTTTAATTGCATAAGAGTAGAACTTCTTATTAAAAAATATTAAAGAGTCAAGGTTCAGTTTAGTTATATTAACGTCCCGTTTCAAAGCAACACTAGGGCTATTTGGGGACGGACCTACTTATTTTGAACCACGGTCAGTTGACGAGGTCGATACCTGAGCTGCCACCCCCTCTCCACACCACTCAAAACCAGCAGGCGGTCAGATTACGAGCACGATATCAAAGCTGGCCACGCCACTCCACACCAGTGGGAGGATGATTGGCCTGACGAAAATTGCAACAGATCCCCTTACCCGACGGTTCTTATGTATACTCGGGTCTCGAGCCTGGAACCCTACGGTTCCCGAGCTCAGATCTTACCATCAAGCCACCCAGGCTTTAGAGTGTCCAGGATATCTCATTCATATGATTAATATGACCGTATTAATCATATGTATAAGATGTGTATTAATCATACATAACCGTATGACCATAATATATGCATGACCATATCAATCATATGTAATTATAAGTATGAGGGAATTTATAAAAATATAGTTTTCGTAATTTTTAAACATTCAATGATGTTTTCAAAGCATAAAATCTAATTATTTAGGGTCCGTAAAGCAGTATTTTATAATTTGAATATAATTTGGATATTGGAACTCCAATAAAACCGAAAACAAATTATCAGATATTATTGATTAAATAAAAATTAATGGATGAATTCAGAAATTTACTTTGAAGATAAATTAGGAAAATAAATCTTTTTTTTTTTCCCAAATGAATCTGTATCATTTAAATGTTTCTTTAGTCTAATAATTTATTTTGTTAGAAATTAAAGGGTAGAAATTGAGACGAACTTCTGGTATTGACTGATTATTAAATAATAATAATAATAATACAATTTTCTAGAGAATATATATAAAAGGTTGAATAAAGTTACTTTGCAATGATAATTTCTGTTTGTCGTTTAGATTTCCAATGCGATTTTTTTTTTTAATCTTTCATTCATTATCCGAAATTCTAATAGAATAATCTGTTGATCCTAGGAAAAAAATATGAATGAAAATCAAAAAATATACGAAAAATATTAAGGATATCTATTAGCGATATCTATCAGTGATAAGTCAATTTGTACAGATTTCTGCTGTGGTTATTACTGAATTGCAAAATATTTTTAAGAAAATGTATGGAATAGCATTTTTACTATCTATTTCGGAACATTAACAGATATAGGTTGGCTTCATTTTTATTTACTTTAATTTGTTCCAAACGAAAACAGATATAATATTTGTTACGGTGATATTCAGAAGAATAAATATATATAATTTGTTGCTGATAATAAAATAAGAATTTTTGTCTGGGCTTGATGTGTTCTACGGACCAAACCATCATCTAGAGTCCCCCTATTTTGCTTAAACATATCTTAGAAAGTAGAAATATATACCTCGTAACGAGTTTTCAAAACATTCCTTAAAAGTGTAATTAATTTAAAGTTGTCTCCATTTTGGCGCGTTTCATGATAAAGTCTGAAAATATTACTAAGCAAAAATGAAATCTTCAACATTTTACTATCAAAAAATAATAGAAAATGTCTTTGTTTATTTACTTGTTCAGATTTAAAGAAAACAAAAATTGTAGCATAATCAGAGATGATCTTTGAAAATATGATTTAAAAAAAGGCTTTATAAAAGGCTCAAGGGCTAAAGGCCATTAACCTTTTATAAAGCTTTTACCCCCGAAAAGGCCAAAAAGAAACTTTTTAAAACCATATAACATTCTATTTCGATAATTTGCTATAAATGGAAATCAGGTCAAAACATATCCAAAAGAAAGTTGATTAATGAAAACAGTTAGCCTAAAACAAAACAAAAAAAAAAACAAACAGAACCTGTATTTAAAGCTAGATCTAAACCAATAAACAAACAGCCCGAATTTTTACTTTTTTTATAAGGCGATAATAAGTCGATAAAAACTTCGCTATTTTAGAAAAAAAAGAGAAGTGTAAGAACAGGTTTTATTTTATATTTGAATTTGTCTTTTTTCTACAGTCATTTCTAAAATCAGATATCTTTATTACATAATTACTTAATTAAAAGAAGTTTTTAAATACTTTCACGTTTGCTTACCATAAAGAAAATCAAAAGAAAAAAATACATCCATATATCACGTCTTATAAAAACACTTCGAGGATTCTTTAGTATAATAAACAAACAAAACATTAATGCACATTTCTTTATCAAGAATCAGTAAACAGAACAAAACAAACAACATCAATTTGACCTGAATTTAACTAAAAACTTTAACTTTCCATTCAATCGCAAAAAAAAAGGTGGCAATCAGACTAAAAAAAAAATGTATCCAAAAACTTCAAAAAAAAAAAACACTTCTTTGAGCTTGTAAGAGATAAGCAATTAACCGCTTGTGAAGGTATCCGAAACTGGAGGAGGGAGCAAATTAAAGTGTCCCCGTAATGGATGGTCAGAGAAATCGCTGAACAAGGTCAACTGAAGCATTTTACTTTTCCCCGCATAATGTCGCTCGTCTTTTTCCCTTTTTAGATCTTCACCTTTTCTACACTTTTCAATTTTTATTTTGAATATTTTGAGCCCTCTTCTTCAAGGACGAAGGTGAAACTTGATAAGTTAGCTTCGCATAAGATAAAAGAAATTATTAAACTGGAAACCCAGTGTATTTTTGTAAAATAATTTGTCCTTTCTTTACTCCTTTTAAAAGGCAGGAATTGAATTACTTTATGGAAGCAAAACAGTAATTTATGGTGAAGGGATAAAAAAGAGATGTTTATGTAAAGGGCTTATTTTCATTTTATTATTTTAAACCTTAATCCGAAGAAGGACTGAAATTTCATGTGTTGTTTCGCAACCAATTATAAATCGATAAAAAGAAATTCAGGAAGATTATGATATCTGGAGTAATTTTAAATCTTAATGATCCTTGGAAGAATAAAGATAAAAAAATAGGTAGCACAGAATATATATAAATAAATTGGCCCGTTTTATGTCAGAAAAGCGGAAGTTTTTGTTTATATAGTTTGCCATTTAAATTACAAGACATGGGATATCGAGTTTTTTCCAAATTTTCAATGTTTCTTTTTCTTTTCTGAAGAGTTAGCGTAATATTAACTGCAGTTTTCCACTTCCATTAACTTAGTGTTTCTCTACTTTCTTTTTAATTGCGACACATTTTTAACGATTTCAAAATTTTGTAGCACATTAAGAAAAAGGTTTTTTGTTTTTTTTTTTTTTACTTATCTATAAATACATTGTGTAAAATAGTTTATGATAATAATTTTGAATGTAAAATAAAATAATATAATATGTTCTACGAAAACAAAGGTACGTTTATTGATGGATTAATTACAAGACAATTATAAGAATACTTTTAATGAGTTCATCTGTTGGTAAAAAGAGGAAATAAAACTATTCTCATGCTCATATTTCGCTTCCTTTATTTATACATTATTTTTTTCAGGGGTGGAGGTAGGGATACTTGAAATTTCTTCACGTGGGGCAAACATTTCACTTTATAAAAGGTAACAGTTATCGAAGACGAAAACAGCTTTCTAGAAAACCATTTAAAACCATGGTTATAAAAACAAGTTTTATTTTACATTGTGTTCTTTAATTTTAACTTTACTCGTAATAAAAAATATTATAATTTTTACTATATACATTTCTAAAATTTGACAGATTATTTTAAGAATGTGATGGCATACAAAAGTGCTGCGGCACTGCATTAACCCTTTCGAGACGGGAAGTCTCTATCCTAAATTCGCTAGCGAATAAAATCATCACACAAAATGGGATTTTGCGTCGCTTAACTTTAAAAAAATACATCAATAAAAATATATCACAAGAAATAAAGATTATTCCTAACGTTGCCTTTTCGCACCTTTTTTTAAAAATTATTAGTTAATTCATAATACGAGCACATTTTTCCTTTGAAAAATAGAGTTTCCTTCCTATAGTAAACCGAAACCAAGGCTTTCACTGATAAAAAGGAAAATGAACGAAACGTATCCGAAATCTACGCGAAATGCAGAACTGGTGATAAAAAGGAAAAAAAAACGAACTAGTTACAATTGCACAGTTAAAAAAAACATAAAAGGATTCGACGAGTGACCAAAAAAGTAAATGCTTTTATCAAGTGGAAAATCACAAAAACCAGCTTTATTTATATCACTCTTGCCCCATCCCTTTCCATCTCTGCAATAAGTATCAAAATCAGGCTGAACATGAGCAAACTGAAGGTCAGGATGTTAAAACTTTTAGGTCGGGAATAAGTTCGTAGCGTTTTTATCATTTATTTAAAGAAAATCATTAGTAATAATAATCAATCAATCAATTATGTATTCGCCATTGTTGTTTACAACCTTCTTCCACCTCTCGACCAATTCGTCATTGCCGTTCCGCCCAAAATCCCCCTATCTGGTATCGAAGAACCTATTGAGCCAGTTTTTAAAGTCCTCTTTATTGTCTAAAATAACGACCCTTATATGGTTCGTGAGGGAGCCGAAAAAAGATAATCCAACGATGCAAGGTTCAGACATTTCGGCGGACGCTAAACTACCTCCCATTCCAGTTCTTGGAGTGTGGCTTTGATGATTTGTGCAACATAAGGCCTGGCATTGTCGTGAAGGGGTGTGGTTTGGCCTGGTCGATGGGGTCTTTTCAGTCACACAGCCTCTTTCATGCGGTGTAGCTGCGCTCCTTGGGGATCGCGACATAACTTTCGAGCATTTCCCAGTACACCATGCCCTCCTAGTCCGAGCGGAGATACTTCGACCTCAAAATTGCCATTTTTGAACTTTTCAAATCATTTATGTGCTGTAGACTCGCCTATGACACCTTCTCCGCATACGTTGCATAAGTTCCGTGCTGCTTCAGCAGCTTTTCAACTTAAACGAAGTAGAGCAGGTGTCAGAAATATCGAGTTTTAACTACTGAACATTCCATTTCTAAGCCTTAAAAGTAATTAAAAAATAAATGGCTCAAAAAGACAAATAGAACAGTTTTGCAGAGCAGAAAGAGATCTATCGAATGAATGCTATACAATTTGCCAAAGAGCAAAA
This sequence comes from Argiope trifasciata, assembly GCA_026543055.1. Classification (NCBI taxonomy): domain Eukaryota; kingdom Metazoa; phylum Arthropoda; class Arachnida; order Araneae; family Araneidae; genus Argiope; species Argiope trifasciata. Next base: position 1,055,232 of record JAPMOQ010032404.1, on the reverse strand, counting down.
AGATCGTTGGAAAACAAAGAAAATGTAAAAATGCAACGAATTTATTCCTTTACTTAATATATTTATTTCATAATTAATGGACACGGGACGCTTAAAATTGTTTCCGGTCTAAAATGCTCATAATGCATCGTCGCATCATAAGTTCGATTTCTAGAAATGCTGGGGTGGTAGCTCGGATATGTTATACGTTCGCAGGTGAGTCATGTATGACATGCCGATTTCGAAAAGGTCTAATCTCCGTTTTCAATGGTACGGCAGATCATGAATTAATCATTGCTTAATGCTGTGATAAAGGGATATCATACGTCTAAAGGTGTATTCCCCCAAAAAATGACACTTATACGTATTTGACATGTTCTTTTTTCCCCTTCTTATCCTACTTAGCAGCAATGTCTGTAGAACCATCTATTGATTTCAGTTTAGTTTAGTTATTTTAACTACCCATTTTGAAGCAACACTGGGACTATTTTGGGACGCCCCCCTTGCACGACGGTTCCTCGGTGGAATCGAGCCTTGAACCTGAAACCTTACCACTAGGCCTCCGCGACCCCATCCATTGATTTGAGCAGTACACTATAGCACTGATGAAACCTAACATCGGGAATAAAAACTCAGTTTCATTTATGGCAAACTGTTCTTATTTATCTACTTCTGTGTCTAAACTGATTCTAACTTAAAAATCATTGCTGTTGTTACTTATGGCACTTTACAAGCCCGCTGACATAAAACCGTCTGCGATTTAAGCCGATATGGACGACTCTTATTTATTCAGTAGCGCCAACTAGGGCCAAGAGAAATACTTGACTACTGCATGCTTCACGGTCGCTTGCACAACCCCTTTTTACAGGGGGGGGGACACTCATATAACTCACTGATGGAACACAGGAGAACAACCATGCCAGAATTGGGACCCGAACACGGGAAGCCCAGACCAGGGGGGAGACATGCTACCCCTATGCTAGTACGCCGGCACTTAAAAATCAATCTGTATTTATTCACAATTCAGATATAAATACAAGTAAAAATGTGAATACAATCAAAACTAAAAACAAAAGGTGTATTCCAGAAAGAGTTTTAATTTGGTTCTGTAAATAACAGCATTCACAGCATCATAGCTCGGTCAATTTTAATTTTAATTTTAATTAATTACTGAAAAATGATTTTTTTTGTTCAAAATATTGGACTATGAAGAATATTTCAGTATATATGTTTAATAAGAGTAGATAATTGTATAAAAAATACCTCGTAACTATTTTCAACATTTTATTAATCTACTAAAACAATTTTTCTGCAACTCCATGATTATTTCTAATAGTTTAGAAATAGCAATTAGGTCACAATTAATTGGAAACTCTTATTTCAGTGGATCGTATAATCCCTTAAAATATAAAATACATAATGATGTATGAATGAAGAAGTATAATGAATCATTTTTATTCTATAAATATTTAGATATTTGCTTTCATTACAGAAATTATATTAATACGTAGATATTTAGATATAGATTGATTAGATAAATGTATATAGATATTGAGTTATAAATAGATTAGATACTTAGATATTGATAGATCTGATGGATATAGATAGATATTAAGGCATAGATAGATTAGATATTTAGATATAGATAGATCAGATATTTAGACATAGCTATAGATAGATTAGATATTTAGATATAGATATAGATAGATTATACATTTAGATAAATTAGATGGGTACAGATAGATATTTAGATTTAGAATAGATACATTAGACGGATATCGATAGATATTTAGATATAGATACATTAGATGTATATAGATAGATATTTAGATATAAATATAGATAGGTATTTAGATATATATACATTAAATGGATATACATATTTAGATACAGATTTATTACATAAATAGTTGAATATTTACTTTGAAAGAAACTACAAAAATCAAAATTTTCTATTTCAGATTTTTCTTAATATTTCTTTACTTATTCATTTGTTTAGTTATCAACCAAAGGTTTAAAAAAACTACGGTTAACTTGTGGTATTGATTAATTAATTGAAAAAAAATGAAAAGATTTCTTAGGAATAAATAGAAAAGAATGAATAAAAGGCAATAAAGAATAAAAAGGGGTGGAGAATAAAAGGTAAAGAATAAATAAAAATACTACGCATCGAAGCTTCTTCATTTGCCGTTCGTATTTCCTCTGATAAAAGATTTTCTTTTTAATCTTCGATCGATTATTCGAAATCCTAATAAAACATCCTGTTAATCCTAGAAAAAAAACTATGTATTAAAATAAGAAAATACATTGAAAATAGTTTTGTGTTTATGATAACTCAGTTTGGTAAATAATGCAGCCATGACTAGTATTAAATTGCGAAATATTTTAAAATCAGAATCTTCCAAAAACATTTCAACAAAAGGTAATTGATAACATATGTAGAACAGCAATTCCTACTTTATTCTTCAGGAAATAACACTGGTGACACCCCAAAACGAAGATGAGGTGCTTCCAGATCAGTGGTTGGTTCTCGCTACACTTTAAAGTGCGCAAAAAGGTGGTATCTGGCTACTCCTATCTATAACTGAACGTACTTCCTTCGTGATGGGTTGTACCGTGACCGGTGATAGTTCTTAGTACTCAACGACAGTTCCCGCCAGTGTTGTAATAGCGGTTGCTCAGTTATTCTGTTATTGTATCTCTGCTCGTTTGGGAGGTTTGGAGAGTCAGTAAAATGACTTAACTCTTCAGGAAATCCCACCAAGTCGCATCTCAGAAATGAGGATGAAAAATTTCTAGTTTGGTGATTGGTTCTCGACACCCTGTTTGTAGAAGTAGTGGGGATTCACAAACTGCTACCGATGATAGGACGTGCTTCCCAAGGGAAGGAATGTGTCGCGACCGGTGATGGCTTTTAGGATTCAACTATAGTTCTGATAGTGTTGCTTTCGCGCTGTTTAGTGATTCAGATTTTTCTATGCGCCTTCGTGCAGGTTGCATTAGACGCTTAAGGTTAAGGTTATCACTTCAGACACATTAACGCAAGTGTGTACATTTCATTTCTATTTAATATATTTTATCACAAACTGATATTTGTTTGGAAGGTATTCAGGCTCTCTCAACCACGTGGAAAATAAATCGCTGCTAATAATAAGAGGATGTATGTGTATGTGTATGTGCTCTACAGACCAAACGGTTTCACCTAGAATAGGCATATTTAACAAATGCTGAGTACATCTTAAAGTGAGTTTTTTTTTTAATATTAGAATTTTTATTAGTGTGAAATTGAGCTAGATTTTAGCACTTTCGAATAATGAATTTCAAAAATGTTATTCTACGAAAATAAGTTTTACCGCATTTTAATTTACAACTCGAAAAACTATCATTTAATGACATCAGTTTAGTTGTCGTTTTCTCTTGAATTTCAACACATTTTATAAATATTTTTGCGTAATTTTTAACAATAAATTTCAATATTGTAATGGAATTGAATCTGATTTGATTTTTTTCTTCGAATATTTACATTTCTCTGCATTATATAAATACTAACTACATTATTTGTGCATTCCCCTAAGTGTTGAAAATTTAAGAAAGATTTCATTTTTAGATAAGATCTATACATAGACTTTATTATTATACTAGCCGCCTTTGGCGACCAGCTGGTTCGCCATGAGTAATGCGTTCTAAAATTTCCAATTAAATCATATATTTTTTAGCCAAAATTTAAGAAATAGTTTAAGTTAAAAGAGTCAGTTATTAGTAGTTAAAGAGTCGGTAACTTTATTCGGAAAAACTTTTTGAGTTTAATGCTCTAATAATTTATCAATTATGCTTCCAAAATATTAAAAATGTTCTTTTCTGTGATATTGCCAAAATGTTAAATATATTTTTTAAAGAAAGCGAAAAAGGGAAAAATTATTGAATTAATGATACAGATATTGCAAACGATTTTAGAAATATGCCATTAAGTCGGGATTTCAATGCATATCCGGTCTAAATTCAATCAGGTTTACTATAAATAAAGATAATTTATGGAATTAATGATATAAATATTGCAAACGATTTCTAAGAATCCTTTGCCTTGCATTTATTTTTATAGAAGATATCACATTTTATATTTATGTTATTTTCTCCAGTCCCGTGCTGAAAGTTGTATTTCTTAAGATTTGCTTTACGATGATAGTTGTTTTTTCATTTGAACTTCCGGCATTGTTTTATTTTATCCAGTCATGTGCTAAAAAAACATGGTTAAAATATTTCTTTAAAAATTCGTTAAAAATAGAAGCTTGAGTTATACATTAAAACACTGATACCATTAGAAAGCTAATTTTTTTTATCATTAAATTGATGTTAAAATCATGTTTGTCCGATAATAATTTCGGAAGTTATAGCGGAAAAACGTCGAAATTTCGCTTAAATTTTAATTAATTCAAATTCTAATTAAAAATTCAAAAAAAGGGGCTCCGAGGTGCACATTCCCAACCACCAAGGTATACATGTACCAAATTTGGTAGCTGTAGGTCCAACTGTCTGGCCTGTAGAGCGCCAACACACACACACACGCACACACACACACACACACACACATTGAGCTTTATTATAAGTATAGAAGATCCATACATTATTTATTATTATTTGATATTATTCGATTCGATTATTATTAGATTACATGAATATGAAGACTTTATTTTTATTAGATAAGAGCCATACGTAGATTTTATTATAATCTTCGTAACCCCATATATATTTGAAATAAGAAAATATCTCGAAAAATGAGGAGCAGTTAAAGACTATGATTTCAGTGACACTGTAATGTCCTAAAATGAGACTTTTCAAGGCTCATTAATGCAATAAATAAACAAGTAGGAGACAATTTTGACTTTAAAACTATTAAACCTTATGTTTATCTAAGGGAATTCTGAGCATCAAATATATGCAAAAAATGTTTAAGAAATTAAGCATGACCAATAATTTTGCCCTCCAAACTGACTATCAAGGACAACTCATAAATAAATAACAAAATTAGTATTTAAAAAAATAATACGACTCTAATATCTATTAAAATATGACTTATTTAGGGGGATTCTAAGTTTATACATAGAGACTTCTAAGAAATTAGATATAACCATTAATTTTGGTCTACAAACTGGCTATCAAGGTCGACTAGAAAATAAATAACAGAAATCATATTAAAACAGTGCTGAGCGGTTTTTTTATATTTTTAATGCCTTTTATGATTACGGTTTTTAATGCATCACACTTTAGATTTTTGGATTCTTTTATATTTTTGAATATTTGCATAAAAGCATCCATGGTATCAAAACATATCAGTATATTGGAAAAATAAGAGAAAAGGATATTAAAAAAAAAGAGGTGGAGAGTAACATTTTTTTTTTTTTTCAAAAAGAGGTGCATAGTAAATATTTTCTGATTTATAAGACTTTGTGAAATGAATTGTTTAAAATTTTGTAGGTAATTTAACCCTTTATTTATTGACGGTACTTGAAAGTAACATTTAAATCTAGCTTATATCTGTACTATATGACTATTTTTGCTGATTGTATTATAAAGAACTCAGTGAATGTAACCCAAATGACAAGAAGGGAATACAAGATAAAAAAGTAATTAAAATATTTAATTAATGTAATTAATTAAGATATTTCTGTTAATTAATTTTGGGGGGGGGGGCTTACCTGAATTTATTCTGCAAAGGAAATTAAATCACTGGTGCAAAAATGAAGTTGGAAAATGGATGGCAACCTAATTCGGTAAAAAAAAAAGGTTAAGAAATAAATGATCTAGTTTTTAAACTAAAAAATAAACTATATTTCACCCCATTATTTAAATAACGGTGTCTAATTCATAATTAAAACGATAATTTGAATTTTTTTACATTGTGAGGCCCTAAAACAACTATAAAAATTTCAAAGTGAACAGATTACTTATTTTTTTAATTTTGAAACTGCAGACAGAAAGAAAATATTCTACCAAATTTAAACGAATAATATTCATTAGAATTTAATTTATAATGTTTTTCGTCAGAAAAATCTATCAAAAATTAAAATTTGAGGAAATACATACAAAGATGCAAAAAAGCATCAAAATATATGCCAATGCAGATATAAAAAAGTAACAGTATATATTTCCAAAAAATAACATTAGAATCAAAACTCAAAGGGTTTTAAAAAGAAACTTGCTCAAACATTGAAAATATTAAATAAAAAATTCTTAATTTCCCCCAAATTTGAATTTTAGGCACCTACCTTTACATAAGACGAAAGTAAGCGTAGAAAAGCATAAAAGATTTAATGGAAATTAAATGCAACCACTATTTCTAGTGAGCCAAGTAACAGCTATTAATAAAACTCATTAAAATTAATAAAACTATATTTATAAAAATCATTCATTGCTCCAAAATTAATACTCTACTTCATAGATTAAGACATTTGTTTTGAACCCTTATAATCAATTAAAGGAAGCAATGGAAGATTTCTAGTTTGAAAGAAAAAAAAAATATTTAAAGTGTAACTTCACGCCGACTTACGGTTTTTATTTTTATTCTTCTTATTAATATTAACTTACATTTTGAATTACATAGTCTCCTGTTTGGTCCTCATATGACATCTGGATAATTATTCTTTGTTTTAATTTATATAAAACAATTATAAATATTTGAAAAACCTGAATATGTTCTCGCGATTTCTACTTTTTAACTTTTAGAATGAAGAAAATATTTCTTTTTCTAACAAATGCTAATAAAAATTTTGTCATTTAGCTATTGCCATTTGCACTACGTATTGTCATATGATATCTGGATATACACTTTGTTTTAATTTATATAAAAATGTTAGAAATATTTGAAATACGTGAATATGTTTTCGTGATTCCTAATTTTTGACTTTTTAAATGAAATAAAAAGTTTTTTATCCAACAAAAAATCGTTACTTAACCATTGTTATTTTCAGTATTTATTCATGAGAATCATCATAACGTTGTAGAAGTACACTTGAAGAGTGAAGACTTCATTAATATCAAGGTCATCCGCATCGTTAAACTCTTCTTAAATTTAATGAGGGACGAATTTCTCATCCTTTCAGCTAATGAAGCAAATGATTCCGAGAATAGTTTCAACTCTCTGGAAGTCCGATGCTTTTGTTGAAAAGAGCGTATTAAAGATGGAATGAAAAGTGATCGGAAAATACGTCATATCAGAAATTATACTAAACAATTATCGAATAATCAATTATGAATTGTCAAATCCCTATCATGAATGTTTACACACAGCAGTGTGTTAGAGAACGCTTTATGTGCTAATGCGCTCTTATAGATCTAGTGCTCTATAAATATCAAATATAAATCTTCCATTGTTCGACTATGCTTGCTGTTCTGTAAATAATAGTTACGGATTTTATTTTATTAGTGTACTTTTATTTTAAGCGGATACAGTTAATAATTAATGCAGTACTCTTATTCTTATAACGGTTTTCTGTACACCTTAAAATTTAATGAAAGTATAATTTATTTTATTTTTTTAATACTTCTTATTTTTTCAAGTCAAGTCAAGCTCTACTGATTTCCTTTTTTTTTCATTAATTTTTCCACATCTTTTAAAGGGTGTCGGTGACCTGGTGGTAAGGTCTCTGCTTCGGAACCGGAGGATTTCAGGTTCGGGACTCGATTCCACCGAAGAAACGTCGTGTAAGGCGGATCTCTTGCACGTTAAATCTGTCAGGCCAAACGTCCTCCCGCTGGTGTGGAGTGTAGAGGGGGTGGCAGCTCAGGTGTCGTCCTCGTCATCTGACCGTGGTTCAAAATGACGAGGTCCGTCCTAAAAAAGCACAAGCTTTGCTTTGCAACAGACGTCAATGTAACTAAACTAAACTAAACTGATAATTTCAAATTTTTAAATGTGCCTTATTTTCAGCCAATAAGATGATTATAAGGAGAAGATATGTTTAGTTATATAAGATAATTATACTCATCACGAAAAATATAATTATAAAAGATAATTACTTTTAGAGCACCCATGATTGAGTAAAATTGAGGCATTAAATAAGATTCGATCTAATTGGTCACCATGAATCATAGCGCAAACGATCCCGTATGAAAGACACCGGAAGCGGAAATCAAGGTTTAATCCTAAAACTGACTAAAATTGGATTTTAATGACCATAACAGATAACAATGTAATTCCTATGTAGGAGGTAATTCCATCCTAGTATAATGGATAAAAGAAGGTAGGAATTAAGGTGAAGTCTTATTGGCTTTAATCGACCATTGTTCCACCCTTTCTGTAGGAGGTACTTTCCATCATCGAAGTGAAGGAACCTCGACTCCATATATTTACTTTCCTTTCAAAAAGACGAAAATCAATCAGAGGACCGGTATCAACCACTACAGTCTCAATTGAATTAATATCAAAGGACGGAGATGGGGAATAATTATATTTTATAATTCTCAAAATGCATATCAATAAACCCGATTTGGTGAGATTGGTCTCTGTAATCCATATAAATAATCCATAAAATAATCTATCTAATTAGTTTGCAACTAATATTTTATTCTGACTTTAACCCAATTTTGATTATCAAAATATTAGGATTCAGCTTACTTTTGCATGATGAGTAGATTTCTGTAAAAAAAATATGCTTTGAAATTTTTTTAGAAATTGTTGTACTTATGATTAAGGATTATTTATAAAATTAACACTGTTAAAAAGTGAAAGCTTGTTTATTTTTAAATGTTTCTGTTCTTTGTTATTATGTAAAATAATTTATAAAGATATCGAAGAAAAATTAACGAAATGCACATCAATAAACAGAAAAATATCAAATTTCAAAAATATGAGATATTCTATTTACACATATAATAGTATGAGGGATATTCTACTAAACTTTAAAGCTTAAAAATATTTTTCCCATAAGGACATTGAGATCAAGCTACACAAAATATGTAAATGAAATCTGTAACAAACATTATTTCCGCTGAACAAATTGGTCACTAAATTATTATTACACAATAAGACTAATGTGTAATAATAAAAGAGCATATCAAATGACTAATTTTTTTTTCCTTTTAAAACATTTCATTAAAACATTACTGAAGTATAAATTATCAGTAAATAAAAGATGTAGTCTAATATTTCTGATTTGTTTGAAATCCATGCATTCATTTAATTTAAATAAATAATTCTGAATGAATTTTTAAATTAAATTGCCAAGTTTGTTTTTAAAACACATTTCAACGATACCTTCTCCACAAATGAATTCGTTTCAATTACAATAATATTAAAGATAATGAATTCAAACATTCAGAAACTTTTCAAAAGCTTTTTAACAAAGAGTAAAAGTAAAAGGCACTTAAATAAGACAATCTGCATAATTCCACAGAATTTAAAAGTTTATGCCAGTTTGAAATCGAATAATTTAATGAGATTTGTGCAATTTCAGCTCTGACAATTTTTGCTACTTAATTCAAACTTTAATACTATTTTCCCAAAAGTTGCATTTAAAATTCAAATCAGCCTACTCAGCGTTTATTTCCATAGATGACTTTTTTTTTTTTTTTTTTTTTTTTTTTTTTTTAATTTCAAAAAAACGGTAAAAGTAAAGAACTTTGTTTTTGTGGTGATAAAGTGATATTTTGAAATGTGTCATTTGTAATTCAGTGATAATGGAATGAGAATTTAATAAAGCTTTTCATATGAAAATATTTTTAATTCACCATTTTATTGAAACCTTTTCCCCTCAAATGAGCTGTTACATGTTAATTTCAATGCAAAATGCAGTAGAATCTCTATTGATCCTACACTTGTTACTTCAACATTCCCATTAGTACAGTGATTCTCAACCTGTGGGGCGCGCCCCCCTAGGGGGGCGCGAGCACACTAATGGGGAGGCGCGAACATATCCAAGAGAAAATGTTATTTAAAAAAATTGATTAAATGACTGAAAGAAAAGAACACACATACAAAACAAAATAAATTTTGACATATTTAATAATTAACTTATTACATTAAAACAACCTACTAAATTAAAAACAAATTTAGTAATTATTAGCAATTTCCTTGGACCTGTCTTGCAGAGCAAAGTTTTTCGAAGGAGGGTTTAATATTAAAAATAGACACTCTAAGTTATCTTCTATATTTAGCTGAGGTCTATATTTTGTTTTCAAAGAAGCCACGGCAGAAAATCCAGTTTCACAAAGGTAAGATGTTGAAAATGGTAGTAGAATGCGAAATGCCCTTGTTTTTAGTGCAGAAAACTCATCATCCATTCCTGCCCAAAATTCAAAGAGAGATTTATTACTAAATTGTCTTTTGGTTTTGCCGCTTGGCGCGAAGTCTATGACGGTTTCTTCCTCTTTAATTGAGAGTGCTTCGGGAGTATTTTGAAATTGATCCCTCACCCCCTAGTAACTTGATATCAGTTTGTCATCAGCAAGAAATAACTTTTTAAAATTCTTTGCTAGCATTGCTAAATGATTTTCAATGGTTACAAAAACAACATTTACATGTTGTTCTTCAGCCTTGCAAGTTTTAATACAATCCTTCAAATTTGCAAACATTATTAAGTTTTCTTGCTTTAAATTTCTGCTCCACATTTCCAATTTCCTACAAAGAGCATTAACTTTATTACTCGTATCCAATACATGTGTATTTCCCCCTTGCATTTGAAGATCAAGTTATTTAATTTCTTAAATATGTCGACCATGTAGCTCAATTTCATCACAAATAAACTATCGTGAAAATTCTCAGCTTCCGGTCTGTTTTCCTCTTCTAGGAAAACGACGATTTCTTCCCTTAATTCATAAACACGTTGCAAAAATTTTTGATAATCATCTTGCCTCACAGTAAAATATTAACTCTGAATGTACTGCACCCATGTCTTTACAAAGTGAGGAAAAGATCCTTGACTTCAGGGGTCTCAATTTTATATTACTACGGTTACAACCGTGGTTAACACAATATTCAAACTAGGACTTATTTCTTTGGAAGCCAAAGCTTCTCTGTGGATCATGTAATGTGTCCAGACGCACTGTGGCGATTTTTGTTTCACAAGTGCTTGAATACCTTGGAATCTTCCGGACATAGAACGAGCATCATCGGTGCATATTTCGACGCAATTTTTCCATTCTATGTTTGCCTCTTTCATAAAATCATTTAAGATAACAAATAATGTGAGTGCTGCTGCTCTGAGTTCTATTAATTTGCAGAAAAGTAATTTTTCAACTACTGACAAAGCATCACAAAATCTAACATAGGCAATGAAATGAGCATCTTTATTACTATCTGTTGCCTCATCGAGTTGTATTGAAAATAATTTGTCACGTAACTTCGACAAAAGCTGACACTCTACATCTTCAGTTATAGCAGCAATTCGACGGGCAACTGTATCATTTGAAAGAGGTATAGGCTGTAATTGTGTTGCAAAATTATCTCCAAACATAATTTCTACAGTCACAATTGCGGCTGGCAAAATAAGCTCTTTACCAATGATGTGAGGCTTTTTACATCTGGGTATTTTATATGAAACTTTGTAAGAGGCAATTAAAGCTTTTTCATTCATTGACAAAGTTTTTTTAAACAGTGATTTTTGCTTTCCATATGATTTTAATTTTAATTCGAAGAATTCTCTGGGTTTGTTTACGTACTCAATATGAAGCGTTTCCAAATGTTATTTAAGTTTATTAGGTTTCATGCTGTCTGCCATCAACATTTTTGAGCAAATGATTCACAGGGGCCTTTCTTCTTCATTTACTTCAGTACCAGTGAACCCAAAATTTATGTATTCTTGAGAATATTTCCTTGATTTTATTTTCGGAACCACGCTCGTCTGTGTACTTGTCGATGCTTGTCTATCGTCTAATGCTCGCTTACGCCAGCTTAAAAATTTATCCATAATTCTGCATAAGTCTGCTGCCGTGAATATTTAATACGGTGAATTGCTTTTACACGAAAATACATATAACATACACATTCAGAATAGATTCAATAGCGATAGAAGGATCGACTCGAATAAGATTGTCTGGAATTGAAATTGGCAGCATAGAACATAGCATCTCCTTCTCCTTATGAGAAAACATTTGTTCACATCTGCGCACCCTCTAAACTTAACTTTTAAGCTGACCAGACAAATTCCAGACAAATCGAAACTTCTCGCGAAATCGTGAAAATGCCTGACATGGCGAGACGCAAGAGCAATAAAAAGGCATAGGATTCTTGTTTTTTCAATGCTGAGGATCGGTGTTGCAAAATGTCAATAAATTTCCCTATTCTTGGTAATTTGTAAAGCTTAAAATTAAGGTTGTAGTGTAGGTTTAGGGCCAAAATACTCGAAATACATTATTATTGTATACATTTTATTGTATGTGGTGGGGAGGGGGGGCGCGATGAAAATTATGATTGAAAATTGGGCCGTGAATACTAAAAGGTTGAGAAACACTGCATTAGTAGGACTATTGGAATATGTTATTTGGCGATGATTCAAGTTAAAAATAAATAGATTTTAAGTTTAAAATCAAACATAGCCATCAGCAAGACTCACCTGTTGGAATACGTTATTTGGGGATGATTCAAGTTAAAAATAAAGTTTAAAATCAGAAAGAATCAAATGAAATAGAAACGAAGAAAATGAAGAATCCAGCCTGAAGACTTTATCCAAAACCCCCTCAGGTAAGGATTCAAATAAGGAATCGTTTTTCTGTGAGGGGTCTGACTTCTTCCAAGTATTGACCTCTTATTTTTCTTTCCTCTGAAAACTTTAAATCTTCATAAGAAATTTTGAACTAATATATTGTTGGGGTGTTTTCTACACATAGAAGAATGTACTACTGAAGAATTCAATCATGTTTATATAACGCTATTCAATAGGGACATTTCTCCATTATCTGACAAGTATGAGGACCCATTTGTGAAGATTTAGCTTAATTTAGTTTAGTTGTATTAACGTCCAATTTTATAGCTACATTTGAGCTTTCTTGGGAAATACCTCGTAATTTTTGAGCCGTGGTCAGATGACGAAGATGACATATAAGCTGGCCTCTCCTTCCCCAAACTACTCCATACCAACTGGAGGACGGTTGGTAAGAAAGGATTTAACGTGTACCAGGCTCGCTTACACGACGGTTCCAAAACCAATATCTAACCACCAGACTACTGTGGTTCTAACCATTTGTGTAGGAGTTGAAAGTGTCAGCTGTAAACACTCTAGTAGTTTAATAATTGTTTTTACGAATGTTTATTAAAAGATTTATAGATATAAAAACTTTATTGTTAATGATTAATGTCTAAACAAACTCTACATGTAAAACTGTGGAAGCATTACAAGTATTTTATTTGAAAAAAAAATTGAATAGAAATATCATTTATACTCAATAAGATTTTGTATTTAAATTTTTATTTTTTATTTTTCTTAGTAATTTTTTTCAAACGATTCGAATTTCTCTAGAAAGAACTCTCCAACTATAGCTAATTCAAAAAAGGTATTATATACAATAAAAATAAAAATTTTATTACAATGCATAGATACATTACTCACTAAGACTTAACTTTTAAAAAAAAATAAATTTAGTAAAAAAAAGAACTAATCTGCTAAATTTACAAGCACATAGTGAAATAATACAAAAATTCAATTAATACATTTCGCGGAATTTTGTTTGAGTTGAATTTCAATCCTTCTACACACGACTAAGATTTAGAATCAATTTATAAAGTTTTTTTTATCTATAAGAGTAACAGAATAACTAATATAATTGCATAAATTTAAATTATCATCAGCACGAAGCTCTAAAGTTTTAATTTAAAACTGTGAGAAGGGAAATATGAAGCTCTAAAATATTATTCATTCTTAGCAATTCTGCTCAATGTTCATTTTTTTTATTTTTTGTCTTGATTAAAGAAATGATTATTGTTTAAAATTTGAGCACTTGACTGTGAAGGATTGGTGAATAAACGGTGAAGGATTGGTGATTCGTTGTTGATAATTCTGTTGACGAATTTTTCTTCATTGGCAATAATTCTGTTGGCGAAATTTTCTCTGGCGAAAATATTATTTTCTCTCTGTAAATTTTTCGTAAACTGACAGCGAGGCTTGTTTTCTCGCAAGTTAGAAGGGCGCTCGTAAATGGGCGAGTTTTGACTCTTCCAGCATTAAAAATTATCAGATTTTTGTTTTATGTTCTTTGAATGTTATGAAATAAATAGATAAAGAATTTTATAAGCAACTTTAATATTAATATAGGACCTGTAAATTTTATAGATAAAAGAGCGCCACTTCTTACATGCAGGCAAAGGAAAAAAAAGGAAAATGCAGCATTAATTACCATGATAGAAAGGTACAGATTGCCATAACTATCATCTTATTCCCTTCGACACTTTTTATTTTCACCTAATTGAGAGAAGTCAACTTCTCCAGCACAGAGCAATGAATTAAACTTTAATTTATGCGAATGGAGAGAGGCTGATGGTTGTGTTGTGATTCCAAAATGTGAAATAATCAAACTAATTGATGGTTTTAAAAGAACTCTTCAAAGAATGCTAATTCTTTGTGAATATTATATCAACTAGAAGAATTTGCTCCGAAAGTTGTTTTGAAGAGTATCCAAGTGTCTTCAGCTACGATTCTTGAAACTAAGTCAATTAGGCAAATTGGAAGGACAAGATTTGATAACACCGTTATTACGAAAAATGAAATAACTAACTTTCTTAGCAAATGGCATAAGATAAATAAAGAAATATTCACTAGTAGCACACATATATTGTATGATATTAAGCTATATTAAAAATATTGTATGACATTAAATAATATAATATAAAATTAAACAATATTGTATAATATTGTGTAAGAGGATGTGCAACGAGGGTAACGATAGTTAAAACCTGGTTTTAAAAAATGTAGTAAGTACGTAACAAGATAAATGTATGATAGTAAATTTTATCCACATTTAACAAGCTTAATTCCAAAGTTAATTTAGGTAATTCATATAATTGACCTTTGACCTGTTCGGAGGCATACGGGATACACCACATAAAACTGAATGACCGGGCAGCCACAACAGCAACACTGGAGGGAGCTGTGGTTGAGTCCTCAGAACCATCACAGGCCAAGTAAAACCCTCCCCGTAAGCAGTACACCCCGTCATCGATTCGATGGGGAGTCAAACTCCATCTATTATAGCACCATCCGGGTAGGCCGCGGTTGCCTGGTCGGTAGAGCGTCAGTCTCATCACCAAAAGATCGAGTTCTGCCCTCGTCGCGGCCAAAGACCGCCATGTTGGCTAATGGCAGTTGGGGCACGTTAAATATGTCGTGACTGCAATGTCTTCCAAGTCCCCATAACAAATTATACCTCTGGGGGTAATGAATCAGGGAGGAGTTGGCCTCTGATTGGGATCTCAATTCTGACTTGCGGATGGATGGATGAGTTCGACCACCCCCTAAAAAGGGTTGTGTCGTGTGTGTTCGAGCAAAGTCGTACTTTCTCCATAAAGGTGCTCGTTAACTACGAAAGGCCCACACCTCTGCCTTCATTCGAAAGAGCTCAGCTCATTCGGGCTCGGTATGGCCAAGTGGCATTAGAGACACCAACAACGACAAACAACAACAACCGGGTTGGTGAGATCCAACCACCATACCGGAAGCATCTTATCCTCTATTACTAGGTGCCAACCGGGAGTCAGCCAATTTTGGTATGAATTTCATTCAAATCTAACATTTATTGTTGTTGTTGTCCATGATACTTTTACAAGCCCTCCCACCGATAGTTGTCAGTGAGTTAAGCCGAAATTAGCGACCCTTGTTTTTTTAGTAAATCCAACTAAGGCAAAAAAACGACTTAGCTACTTGCTTCACCTTCGCTTGCACAATCCCTTTTTAAAAGCGGGCACAATAACACTACTCATAGATAGAACACAGAATAATTACCACACCCGAACCGGGACTCGAACCAGATGCATACGCAAACCCTATGCTAGGAAGCAGGTCTAGCATACATAATGCATTATATTGCACGTCCATTTTAACCCTTTTCTATACTTTGGAAAGTTCTGACTCGCAGTAACAATTTTTGACTCAGAAATAAATATAAGCAGCTGGGTTCGTGGAGTTCAATGTGGGTCACGATTTATAATCATGTAATGATGATATGAGCAACTGTGCATATTACATGTGACAGTGGTCGAATGAAATTAAGCCATACGTGTATGAGTAGGCGTGGAGAGATGATGGCATTAAACATGCGGATTATGTGTTTTGAATAATATGAGCATTGAAAAGGACCGAAGGTTTTATTATTGGTGAAATACTTATTCATTTATAAGCGTTTTCAGAAAAAATTTGTTAATTTATGTTCAAAAAGTGCACAAATACGTACTTTTTTACCCATTACTTCTTTGCATATGAAAAGTTTTCTTAGATTATGTTTCATTTCATTGGTCATTATATTCCATAACTTGTGTAGAAAGTAAAATAGTATTGCTGCATTATAATTATATGTACAGTGTCAACCATTTTTGGTTAAATTTCATTAAAATTTACTACATATTTTTTTATTTCTCAAAATATATTAATTTTTAAATACTTTTGTTGTATTTATAGTGTTTTGTATTACAATTGACAATACTTTGAAAAACCATAGTTTTAAATAATTTTTTAAAAATCCAGTTTTTCAAAATTTTTCCTTCGAACGTATAATTAATATTATTAACGCCAGATAATAATATTAGTTAATTTAGTTAACTATATTAACATTATTTATTTTAAGTTAATATTATTAAATTAAAATAAATAATTAGCATTTAAAAAGATACTGAAAAGCAAAATTTAATTCATCACCTTATTAAAACAGGGCATTGCCTAAGGCTGCAAAATATTTAAATCTACCACTTGTAAAATGGTGGCTTAAATTTAAGGATTGTAAATGGACTTTCATATAACTTTACAATTTCCTTCAACTAAATAAAATTATTATTATTATTATTTAAGTATGTAAACAAATTTTGGATTGAACAGAAGAATAAAAATTTTATCTAAGATGATGGATCAAAAGATGGTCAAAAGGTTTGGTTTAGATGGATGGTTTTAGATGGATCAAAAGTTAATATTCCATTTTTAGCTATTAAAACCGAACTCGGGCTTTAATAAAGACTTTTTTAAATAAAATTATGATTCCCAAAAATTAAAACAGAATTCCAAATACTTTTAAGATAAATAGCAAATTCTTATCTTGAGATTTCATCAAAAGCCATTGCAGAAAATATTAAATGGATACATTTTTAACTCTTAAATATCTTACGTTAAATTCACAGAATAAATAATTTTTTGTATGGAAAAAAAATTGTTTCTAAGGACTACAACTTGTATTTTGAGTTCCTTATCTTGAAAAGAGAAATTTGAATAATGAAATTAAATTTTTTTTCCGATGGAATTCAATGACGAAAATGTGTTTTTTTACTCCTAAGAAGGCATATTTTACTGCTTAAATAGCATACTTTTAGAATTCTAGCCATAGAAAATAAATCTGAATACCCAAATAGGATTTTTAAAGAGGAATATTTTTCAAGCATGAAATGATTATTAAAAAATAATTCAAAAAATGTCTTGCTACTTTTGCATAAAAAAAGATGTTCTTATAATTTCTTTTACTTTAATTTGAAATGAATATGCTTTTGATGTTCGCTTTTATAATTTATTCTTTATTAAAATGTTTTATAAAATAATTTTCCGAATCTAAGAATTGGAAGACTTATTTAAATGGAGACTAATAATAGTTATTTTAAACAAAAAAAAATGTAAATTACACTATGCGTAATGTCTACTAAAATATCCGCAAAATATATAATTTTATAAAATAAATCTAAAAAATTGTGATAATTGTGTGGTAAAAAATCTAATCTATAATTCAAAGAGCTAAAATGGAAGTCAAAAAGTTTTCATTATTTTCTTTTATACATTTAATGCTTAGATTAAATTTTTGTAAATACGCCTTTATCAGAGTACAAACAAATGGATTTAATAAACGGTAAGCAGTCATATAGCCCTTTAAATTTCCCTGCCAGATGTCGTTATAGTTATAGATTCAAAAGTTATTTAAAGTAATTTATTAATTGATATATAAGCCTTGAAATGATTAAAGAATATAATATTCTTCTATCAAAATTAAAATCTTAATTTTAAAATATAATAATCTAATATCAAAACTAAAAACCTTAATTAACGAATCTAATAATCTATATCTAAACTAAATCTTAAATTAAAGAATATAATAATCAACTATCAAAACTAAAACCTTAAGAAAAAAAGGAAACAGAGATTGCAAAATTCTGTATTTACAAAAATTAAACGTTAAGTGCGTATTATGATTTGTTACGAATATATCGCTTTGATTTTTAAAATCTTTGAATTTGCTCTGTTTTGTAAATAAAGTAAAAGAGACAAATAGATATGTTTTATGCATAGATATGTTTTATGTTAGAAGCAAACTTTTATAGTTATTAATCTTTAATCGCCATTTCTTGAATTCTTCGAGTGCTGACTTTCGGTATCCCTCCATAATTTAGATAAGCAATAGAAATACCCACAATCCAAATACCAACTTTACATGAACAAATTTAACTTATGACGAACCGGGTATTTAGTAAAATCAGGTTTTGCGGTTTTTCCAAAATTCTTCCGATTTCGAAACGTGTGGTTATACCAAAATGTCTATGAATATAAAAAATATTCTTTTTTTAAAAACATAACGCATCTTCTAGACAAGTTGCTAAATACTTTAACATTTCAATATATGAGAATTCATTTTTCTCTGCATATTTACAAATGGTAACTTTCAAGAAGTGCAGACTAAAAATATTTTTCTTTTCAAAAAAAAAAGTTAAAATTTAGAATTGTCTTTAGAATCTACTATAATTAAAATTTAGAATCATTGACGTAAAATGAAAATGGTCACAGAGCTTTTTTTTATCGCAGATTTTATATTAGTAAAACATTTTAAAAATTAGCCAAGATAAATTTAAATTAAAACATTTTCATTTATCTTGACTTTAATAGAACTTCTGTAGAATTGCAACGAAATTACAAAGACATAAAGACATTATTACCAGAAGGCCGCAAATATCGACTTAAACATGGTTGTTTAAACTGAGTTTGTATGGAAAGAAGCACCAAAAGAAATCGCTTACACACACATACAAAAAAAAGTAGAAATCCACAACGTAAAAAATGGCCACTAAGAACAATGAAAGACTCAAGCTGACAACCATGGGAGATTTTTGGCCTTATTTAATCGGCATTTAAATATTACAAAGATTCAAAAATACCAGCAGTTGCCGAATAGCTAAGACAGAAAAAAGCAATGACAGAATAATATTTTCCCACAAGAATATATTTCCCACTAGAAAAGATCAGACATAATATCACATATTTAACGAGCTTCGAAGGTGAAACCTTTCAAAATTTAACCTTTCTTTAAGAAAAAAATTATGTTTCTTATAGAGTTGCAGCTTCAAATAATAGAAGAAAGAAATGTCTTTCAGAACAAGAATTGTGGTTTGAGCAGCTTTTTCATGCTGTGAGTATATCTTTAAGGAATAAAGCAACGAGTTAAAGACTAAAAATCATTGGAGAATTATACAAAGAGGGTATAATGGCTCTACACTTTTTGTCATGAGCTGATATAACGTGTATCAGAAAGAAATTGATCTTTCAATCAGATTTTGAACCTTCTAATAGGTCCAATCAAAACTATAAATTCTTCATGTTAATTCCTTAAATCTCATGAACAAAGTCAGAAAAACTTAGATTATCTTCTTCATAGGATCGATATCCCTTAGAATATTGTTTTTGAGAAATTATAGAGGTCAAATCAATGCAAAATAACACAAAGGTTTAGACTCTCTTTAAGTTTCCATACTGTGTGAACGGAATAATTTATCATTTAAAATAATAATCGCTGTCAGAACATGACGTAAAAGATTATCTTTGGTGATTTTTATGGCAATAGTTAATTTGAATGAATGTATAACAAATTGAATTCTCTATTACGATATACAGTACCCTGAGGTATTTTTATTTTTTTCTTTCATATCTGCAAAAATAAAATAACTCAATGTTTTAAAAACATTCAGTAATCACTTAGAAGAAATGATTGTCCATATGAATTTTTTTGAAAATATTCCAAAATGCATTTTTGAGTTTTAAATATTATGTTTTAAATTAATGCAAGGATATTTTTTTTAATTAAAAATATTCTATTCATAAACGGCATCTAAGCCTTATCCGTAACCTAAAATATAGACATAGCAGCATTTTTTTATTCATTTGTTTTTGAACAGAGTTGCAAAAAAAATTCTTTTTCTCTTCCCAAGTAGAATTGATACCTTTCTTTCTTTCTTTTGAAAAAAGGTTTCTTGTTAAATTCTTTTTTGGAAAGAATATCTGCAACAATCAGCGGTTAATTGGAATAAATGTTTAACAAGTTAAACTCTCTATTACGATGTACAAAAAAAAACTAATTACATTATGCGAAATGTTTGCTAAAATATCCATAAAACAAGTAATTTTATAAAATAATTTACAATTTATTTAAATTTCACTCTGATGTATTTTTAAGTTTCTATTTCATATTTGCAAAATAAAATGAAGCGATATTTTAATAACATTTAGTAATCACTTAGAAGAAATGATTGCACAAAGTAATATGTTTGAAAATGTTCTAAAACACAATTTCGAATTTTATATATCATGTTTTAACTGTAGCAATGATAATTTATTTAATTAAAAATATTCTTTTCATAAACGGCATCTACAATTATTCGTAACCTAAAATATAAACATAGCAGCGTTTTAATTTTTTTTTTAATTTTTTTTATTCATTTGTATCTGAACAGAGTTGTAAAAAAATTCTTTTTGTCTTCTAGAATTGATACATTTATTTCTTTCTTTTGAAAAAAAAGTTTCCTGTTAAATTTTTTTTTGGAAAGAATATCTGCAGCAATCATGGGTTAATTGGAATAAATGTATAACAAGTTAAACTCTCTATTACGATATACAAAATTTTTTGAAAGTACATTATACCTAATGCTTGCTAAAATATATGTAAAATCAGTAATTTTATAAAATGATTTACAATTTATTTAAATTTCACCCTGAAGTAATTTTTATTTTTTATTTCCCAATTGCAAAATAAAATGACTCAATATTTTAATAACATTCAATTATCATTTAGTAGAAATATTTTGAAAATGTTCCAAAATGTATTTTCGAGTTTTATATATCAGGTTTTAACTTAGACCAATGATAATTTATTTAATTAAAAATCTTCGATTCATAAACGGCATCTACCCTTAACCCTAACCTAAAATATAGACATAGCAGCGTTTTTTTATTCATTTGCACTTGAACAGAGTTGTAAAAAAAGTTATATTTCTTTTTCCCCAAGTAGAATTGATACATTTCTTTCTTTCTTTTGAAAAAAAAAAAAGGTTTCTTGTTAAATTCTTTTTTGGAAAGAACATCTGCAGCAATCAGATTTTTTGCCCCAAAATTTTCTTTTTCGCGAATCCTTTTTCCCTACACGTTATTCTGTTACACATGGTAGACTAAAAAGATTATTCGTCTATTCAAAAAGACAAGGAGATTCTTTGAATATAGGGTTCAAAAGAATACATGAAAGGTGATGAAAAGGAGAGAAATTTATCTTTTTTTTTGGTGTGACATTCGAATTTTATTTCTTTTTGTGCCCTCTCCAGTTTTGTTTCATTTTTTTTCTTTCTTTTTTGTATTTAAAAAGGAACAGCTAATAATGTGGAACAGAGAGAATATGGTGACCATAATTATTCTATCGTAAATCTTCTCAGATAGTTTTTTTTTTGTTGTTGTTGTTGTTGCAGCTAATCTAAAATTTATTCAAGAAACTGGAGTTTATCAAATCAGTTTTTTTAAAAACTGCAGAATTATTGGTTTCGAAGGCTTGTGATAGTAAGAGGGCCTTGGTCTTGACCTACCCCACGACTATCCACTTACCAGAAATAGTGTAAAACCTTGAAGTTCCCCAGGGCGAGAACTATTATGTATTTATTAAAAGGCTTACTTTTATCGACATAATATGGACGGTGAATAAGGGTACACATTATAATTCTTCAGACTAAAAGATTGTACTTAACAGCAAACTGAGAATTGGGTTTGCTAACTATTTCAGAAGATTAAGTAGAAAAATACATATAGAGAGTAATAACTCACCTAAGCATAACAAAGTATCACAATGTCCAAAGATGGTAGACTTAGCAGATATAGACATCTAACAATATCAAACAATGTATTAA
>JAPMOQ010032404.1:979665-1027935 GCA_026543055.1 Argiope trifasciata | reverse complement strand
CCCCAAGTTTACCGGAGTTTATTAATTCTGGGGCGATTTTCGACTTGGCAACCATTCCTCGTATTATAGTATTAGATAAACATGTTTTCAAGCAATTTAAAGCCGAATTCCAGACATTCAGAATATACTTTTCTTTTTGTACTAAAAATGGCAACAATAAGAATTAAGATATAAGAATCTTTAATATCCATACCGCAATTCAAATATTCTGTATTTCTTTGTAAATATTCTATTTTTTAAAATAGTTTTGACGTATTTTTTATCAAATTAAAATATTCTTCCAGATGCTTGATTTTTCCAGCTGCTGTCATGCGAGCAGGTGAAAACCGCTCAAAATATATAAGTAAATAAAATTCTTAGTTTATATAGAAAAAAAAATTGTCCTCTTAAAAATCGTTTGGAAGCCCATATTCAAAGAATTTCCTAGTCTTTCATCGCCTTCTTATTGAAAGATCACTATTTTTGACCTTTCAAGAACAACAGAATGTGAAAAAAGCATTCTCAAAGAACAAAAGTGCAAGAAGCTGATACAGAAGATGTTATTTTCAGAAAAAAAGTAAACGGACTACAGTTTTTTTTTTTTTTTTTTTTTTCTAAAAGAAAATAAAGAAAGTTTTTTTTAAAGTCTTTTTTGAAACCACTTCCATTCTGAAATGGCAGGAACGTATCTTGAGGATATAAAATGTATTCGATAATAGCTACTATAAAATGTAGCTTACTCGCTGTAGATAATTCTTTCTAAGAATTTAATAGTTAGATTTTTAGAAAAAGTCACTGAGCATTTAAATGTGTTATGACTGTTCTATGATAAGAATTTAAATGTGCTTATGACCGTTAATAGAAACAAAATACATGTATATGCATTACACTTTGAGACAAATAGAGAAACAAAAATACGCATGGTCCAAGTGGGAATTTTTTTTCGTTTATCTATTGATGGATTAGAAAAATAATCGCAAAAGTAAACACTTTTTGTATTAAACTAAATTTGAATTTTTTTCCTCTGTAAATTAATACAAATAATTTTGAATCATCCACCATAAAAACCTTAATCACAGTCATTAATGCCGGGTTCACACTAACTCAGCAATAAGACAACAAGTAAGTATCGTATGCGTAGACAGGCTAAAAAATGCAGTCTGGTCGATGGTAAAGTTCACACGAGGCTAACTACAGCGCACAATCGTTGCCTCTCCACTATTGTCCCTGTTTTTTCCCCGTATGAACAGTTGAGACAATGGCCAAAAGACAACTATTTGCCACTGTCCCGTTGAGGTCACGTGATTTTCCGGAAGTAGGCGAGATTTTCTACTGCGCTCAATAATTAGCCACGTGTGAACCCATCTTAATTATCCCGACGGGACAACTACAAGCCATTGCATTTTATATTTTCTTACGACGAGTACGTTTGTAGAATTGGGGAGGGGGAGGCATAAAAATAATTACTTATCCAGGATTAATTCCGATATTTTTTGTTCTTTATTCTTTCTAATTCGAGGTTGCTGTTTTTCTTTTTTTTATTTTACTTGCCATTTTTTCTATAGTTTTCTTCATTTAGGTATGTTGACTTCTTATTTTTATTTTACCATGTTTCTTTGAGTAAATCATAGAGCTGGGATACTAATAGTGGAAGTGCAACCCTACTTTCGTAAATGGTAAAATAAAAATACGTGACCATGGGACAGAATTTGAGTTAGCTGTAACCACATTCTCCGTTCTCCATTATATTTCAATGGCAGATTTTTTTCAGCGTTTAACTGTTGGAATTTAAAGCTTATTTACCTATTGCTGTGCAATTAGATGCAAAAAAAAAAGCTTCTAAGGACAATCCTGTATCATTTCACAGGAATTTACAATAAACTTATTCTGTTTCTATCCATTTTAAGTCAATTTAAAATTTTATAACCTCAACTACTCAATGATTTTGGTGTTATAACAGATTAATATTTCACAGTTTGGTTTAGTTATTGTATTGAATTTATTTAACAAGTTACTAAGCTTCGTTTAAACTGATGTATCTGTATTATATTTTGCTACTTGCTTTATTTTAATCTCGCATGTGTTGCAAGCGCTTGGCTACAAGCTTGGCGGGATTTTTTCTCAACAATATAAGTGTTTACATAAACATTATTGACCGATTAATAATTGTGTGTTTATTTTAATGCAAATAAAGCTCTTTATTATTTCCAATATGTTGTTTCTTTTTAACCATAATTATTCGAATTGTATTATATCGTGAACAATATTAAATCCAATCTAAATTTTGCAAAGCAATTTTTTTTGGCATATTTACCTTGCAGAACAATTTTTCTTTCTTTATCACTATTTATGTACGCTAATAATCCTAAATTTCCTAAATAAAATTTCTTTGCGTATATATCCTTAATATGAATACTGAACGCATTAATAAATAAAAATTCAGGGGCGCCAAAAGGGCAATTTATAGCCAAGCATGGAATGCTTTAATTTATCTTATAAAATTGTGGTAAACATAAATCAGCCTCTTACTGCGCTTGCGTGCCTACTTACCATCTTATAAGTGGTAAAGTGTAAACCTGGCATAAGAATTAAGACAATGTTTTGAATTTTAAATTATTATTTTATTTTCCATACACAGCCTTAAAAAATACTAAAATGTAATTTTAGATATTAAATTAATGGAATAAATTAAACTTAACTTTCTAAATTAATTAAAATTAATGGAAGTTAAGTATCTAAACTTGTTGAAAATGGAATACATTATTATTGGCTATATATTCGATGCCAGATTTCAAACAGAAGATTTGACATGCGTAAGAAAATGTACTATTTATCTACTGTACTGTTTTTCTTAATCTTTCCTACATTTTAATACTATAATTGACGCAGAAGGTAAAAATAATTTAATTTATTATTTTTAAAATATAAATATGGAAATTATAACAAACAACAATAAACGCATAATCACACTTTTAGAATAAAGAGAATTTTTTTAAAAAATTAATTATTTTGCAGAAAGATAGTGAATTTGAAATAAAAGAAAATAGTTTGAAAATTATTCTGCTGGAAAGTAATTTAGAAAACATATTTGAAGGAAGCGTTTAAAAAAATCTCGGCAATATATCCCAATTTTCTTTTCTATTGTAACTAAAAAATCTTACACTGTATTTTAAAAATAGTTTGGACGAGAAATATGCATAAAACAAATTATTCATTTCAAAATTCCAAGACGTTTTTAAATTTATTATTATTACTTGCTTTTTAAAAAAACCTACATCAAAATCTCGTATAGTTAGTTTTCGCCCGATTTTGTGAAATCTTAAAAATATATATATTTAAATGTAAAAAGCATACATTAAAGAACTTGTAAAATCTTTATTCCTCAATACAACATTCTTGGTATTTCCATTTAGTGAGACAATAAGATTCCTATTCAATTTCTCCTTCTCAAAATTTTGCTTAAGAAAACATTTAAAAAATAATTTTTAAAAAGGAATTTCACAGGAAAAGCAATTTGTTCTGGAAATTTGAAATATTATACTTAAAAGTTAGTAGAATATGTTTTTAAATGCTTTATAATACGAGGAATTTGAGATTATTTTTATATATCTTGAATATATGAAATTTTTGATGATTTCTATTTTTAAAGGAATATTAAAATTCTTTTACATTTTGCAAAAAAAGTTTTCTTTCAAGTGAAAAGCAATTCGTTCTCGAAATTTGAAACGTTATATTTAAAAGCTATTACAGCAATTTTTTAACTGCTTTATAATGAGAAGAATTCATGATTATTTTTATGTAGAATTCGGCGAAATATATTTTTTCGAAGTATTTGAAAATGGTTTATTTTCTTTTTAAATGGGAATTCTAAAAAAGCAATTATTTCTATAAATTCTAAGAGCAATTTATAGGAACTTATAAATTTTGGCTTCTGAATAGCTACTAATTAAAAGCAGGAATGACATTAAAAAATTTTTCTTTATAACAGAAAGATAATATTACACTTCTTGACAAAGAACACATATTTACAACATTAAACATTTTTAAATTAAAAAAAAGAAATTCGTTTCTGTTCAACTTTTGGCTTTTAAAATCGAAAATGGAAGAATTAATGTCTGAAATCGCTCTCAAATTCTTCAAGAATGAATAATTTTTGACAGAATGAACAGTTTCAAATTAAAAAAAAAAAGTCTAAAAAAAAGCCCATTTTAAGCTTACATTATATAAAATACTGCTTCTTTAATATACTCAGAACACACAAAATGAATGCTTTAAATAATTCCTTATAATAAACTAATGAACATATTTATTGATTTAAGTATGAAAGATTTAGTAGAACGAACGCCTGCAAACGAAGTTCATTAAATATTATAAACAATAATTCATTTTAAATTGCATTTAATCTGATGAGACTCACAATGACGAATTAAGTAAATAGAAAAGGACAGTTAATTAAAAATCGTTTGGTATGATGGAAATCAAAATTATTAAATTAATCCTTACAAGCATTAATAAAAATTAATGATGATAAAAAATAATGAGCTAAAAGGTAGATATAACTCCAAAGATAATTTTTTTAATATAAAGAGCAGCACAATGGTGACAAAATTTAAATTTTAGATCCATCTTATATTTATTTATGAAGAGATTATTTATTGGAGAGATTATTAATTATTTATTGAACTTTAAATCGAATTTTTATATTCACGATCTGAGTACAGAGGAATTTAACAACATTTTTGAAAAGAATGTTTTGAAGAAATCGGAACTAAACTTATTATGTAATACTTATGTGAGGAAATAACTTCTAAATGAAGTTTCTAAAATGATCAAAGAAATGAAGTGTTAAAAGTCACAACAAGCAGTACATTGTCTACCGAATAAGGTGTAATTTTATGGGCAGCTTAATTCTGTATCTGAGAGCTGACTAATTGTGTGAAGGTTTTTAACTATCTAATTGTAATCCTTGTCACAATAATCGAAAGTGAAGACTTTCACATTAATCGAATCAGACATTCATTATTTAAAATTTCGCTTTTAGATATACATTATTAAACTGAGGTTCAATTAAAAATATCTTGATCATATACTAAAATTTTCATTATTTATAATATTTTGGATTTTTTTGCATCAGAAGATTACAATGAGTTGAACACACTATATGCATTTTTGGTTTCGATTTTTTTTCTGACTGAGAACTTTCTTAATAAATAAATGGAAATAGTTCGAATTAAATAATTTCTTCTAATGTGAAAAGCTTTGCTACGCATTTTATTCTTTTTAGTAAATAAAATGAAATAGTTCGAATTAAATACTTTTTACTATGCAAAAACTTCATTAAGTATTCTGTTCTTTTTAATATATAAAATAGAAATAGTTCGAATTAAATAATCTTTTTTCACGTATTCTTTTATTTTTAATAAGTAAAATGGAAATGGCTTGAATTATATACACAATACGAATTGATTTATTACGCATTGTGTACTTTTTAATAAATAAAATAGAAATAGTCTCAATCGAATGCTTTTAATAATGCGTAAAGCTTTATTACTAAACAATTATTTTTAATAAATAAAATATAAATAGTTTGAATTAAATATTTTTATAATGCGAAATTCTTTACTACTTATTATGTTATTTTAAATACCAAAATGAAAATAGTTCGAATTAAATGGGTTTTTTATAATGTGAAAATTTTTATTGTGAATTCTATTCTTTTTGGTAAATAAGATGAAATAGTTCGAATTAAATATTTTTTACCATACGAAAAGCTTTATTATGTATTATGTTCTTTTTAATATATAAAATGGAAATAGTCAGAATTAAATAAGTTTATAATGTCGAAAGCCATCTATTATACATCGCTCTTATCATTGAGTAGAAATATTAATTTTACAAATGAAAAAAACCGAAAATTTGTTCCATAGAAGAATATTCGTTTTCCATTTCGTGAAAAGTTTCGTTACGTATTCTATTCTTTTTAGTAAATAAGATGAAATAGTTCGAATTAAATATTTTTACCATACGTAAAGCTTTATAATGTATTCTTTTCTTTTTAATATATAAAATGGAAATAGTCAGAATTAAATAAGTTTATAGTGCCGAAAATATTCTATTCTCTATCGCTTTTATCATCGAATAGTAATATTAATCTTACTAATGAAACGTCCCTAAAATTTGTTCCGCAGAAGAATATTCATATTTCATTTCCGCAAAAGAACACATTCCATACCGATCAATAAATGAAAAGACCTCACATGTGAATAAAAATTCTGTTAAAAATAGAACTTCAAAGTAGCTCAGAACTGTAGGAGGAATGCATTTTACATAATTAAGTGAGAAAAGAATATGTGAATTTTAAAATCTTCAAAATAATCTCAGAATTATGGATTGAAAATGTTCCAAACACCTGTTTTTAAGATTTTTTCATGCAGCTTTCGAAACAGCAAATTTTAAGAAATGATTCAAATTTCATTTAACTAATGCTAAATCAAAACAGAAATCGTCAAAACAATTTTATATGATGAATTGGATGGTGATTATGCGTCTTCAAATTCATGCCTGAAAAAAAAAATTCTTTTCCGAACATAACACTGAAACTTTCCTTTTTCCTTTAAAGAAAGTTATTTTTTTATTCTTTTTGTCGAATTCTTTTTGGAAATGTCATTTTCTGTAATCAGACACTTGCACCTTTCTTCTTCACCGATGTTTTTTTTATTCCACGCTCTCTCCTATTCGACATGATATTCCCCCAAAAGCAATCCATATCTTTTGCAAAGACAAGAAAATTCCTGGTATACGGGGTTCCAAAAAGTACTTGAATGACGATGAAGAGGAAAGAAATAAATCTTTTTTTTTTCAAAAAGCACAAGTTTCGAATTTCATTTCATATTTCTGATATTTACCTGTTTTTCCGACTGTTTACAAAAAGAAAGCGGCTAAAGAAGAAATCGAATATATTTAAATTTGAGAAAGCAGAAATAAAGGATAAAAAGCCGAACACTCAACCCCCCACACATATTCAATCAAATTCCTGTAAACAGTTTTTCAATTACAGAGAAAGGGAAAATATTTCTAAAAAGTCTGTTTTCGTCAACATGTATAGCGTATTCCGAGAATAACTTGTTTATCGGAAAGTGAATAGGATGAATGTATTGCAAAAAACAGAGTATTTTTTTGTATGTCGTATTTTCAGGGAAATGTTCCGGTTGATTTGTTAACATATTCCAAAACTTTCTCTTTATATTTCGAATGTGTACATGTATTTTCGCGGTATTTGATGTATAATTTTCCCAAAGTTAAAAACAAAAATATTTAACGACAAAAAAAAAAATGAAAATACGAAATATTGTGACGTAGATAGAACTCAAGAAGACACAGGAAGTAGAATTAAATCGATTTATTAACTCAACTCTGAACTAAGAATACTGTGACTGAGAGATCTTTAGATTTTATACAAGAAACGAAAGTTTCCAGTTCGAAAGTACCTTTCTGGAGACAGTAAGAAAAGTCCAGAGCACTTATCTGGTAAGTTAAAGAAAGGTCCAGAATCTTCTGGAACACGAAAAAAAGGGAAAACAAATCAAGGAAAAATACTTAAACAAATTTTAAATCCACTGAGATTCGAACTCGTTATCTCCTGACTAGGAGTCCAGCGTCATAACCATTCAGCTAGACAGTATCGTCAATGCTTCGTTTCAATGTGACAATATTTAGAGTTTAATGTCTGTTTCGTATACCATTTTGATCACACATAGTCGAATGACAAGAAGGATTCAGGTTCATCTCCAAAAACAGATAAACAGGCATTTCGAATCTCTATAAATAAAAATGAATGTTTGTCTGTGTATCTCTTATGCACATCCATATCGCTATTCCAATTCCAATAAAACATCGACAACATAGTGCTTGCACTTACGCGAAAGCTACAGGCATATTGCAATAATCTAAGGAATAAAAATATTTTCAGTTCTATTTACCATGGATTAAACAGCAAAAAAATTGCCAATGAGAAACAGTAGATTCAATAAATATACTAAATTCAAGCTACACGTTAATATTTCGCAGCTATTGTACATAAATACAATGTAAGTTTTTCTCTGAAATAATAGGTTTTATTAGAGAGAGTGCGAGAAAGTTTCAGGGGAAACAGTCCTATAGGTTTGAAATTTAGTCTAAAAATTTAATAAAATTTTAGCGTTTTTTTTAAGTAATTTCCGAAAACATTATAATACAAATAATTTTGCACCCTCTTAGTTTTCAAAAAACTATCTTTTCAACTATTTTAATGATTTTGTGGTATAAATAAATTTTCAATTTTTAATCCATTTAAAAAAATATTTTAATCACATTTTCTAAAATTAAATTTGAGAATTCCGAACGAATATTAAACGAATCACGAGATAAAATAAATAGTTTCTTTCATTACCATTCGGAAAGAACACCAAGCTTTACAATTCTAAGAAAATGCCTAAATCTAATAAATAAAAATAAAAATTTGTTTGTAGAATAAAATAATAAAAATAGAATAAATACTATTAATGCTTCTCCTTTATATATCCTTCCATTTCAATTATTGTATTCTCTATCGACATGAAAATAAATATCATTATTAACTAAACAAGATAACTATTTCAAATTCCAAACGATATTTCCAAAATTATTTCTTTTAAGGCAGCAACTCGCCGGGTACAGGTTACTTTGTTATAAATGACGGACTTTCTTTTTATGTATAGTTTGATTTTTAAAATTGCAATGTGAAGTTTGAGTAATTTTTTAATGGGACGCAGTTCTTTAAATCAATTGAAATTTTTAAATTTTAAATAATTTGCAAATGTTTATTTTTAAGCTTGATATTTTCAACTAATTAAGCAGACGATATCAGTGAAAGATAAGTTTTGCTTTTTAAAGTATTTCAGTTTCAAAAGCTTTCAATTTATAACCTAATTACTTATATTTTATATCCTTTGGGAAACATGAAAAATAATTAATCACGCTATATATTTATTAAATATTAAATATTTAACAGTAGTAGCATAATTTCCTCAGTCATCAATTTCATATTTTACAATTTTTATTATTCAGTATCGTAAATATTACATGTTGTAAGCAGTAAATATAAATGATTTTCTAAAGTGCGTGATTTTTATTAAAAATGTGGCATTTAAATTCCCAATTGAAAAAAAAATATAGGAAGAGTAACGAAAAATTATTTTGAATTCACTTTTAAAATCAAAATAGCTAATATTAATTGTTTAATGTTATTTTCATTATTTTGAAAATAATTTTCTTTATGTGATTTCAGAATTCAATAAACAAGTCAAATTATTGAGTTAATTATAAAAATATTTTTGATTCGATACGTAAATAATCGCAGCTAAATTATACGTATGACTAATTTTTAGTGTAAAACATCGTATTGTTTAGAATACATTTTATAATATTGCAATTTAAGTTTGGGAATGGATATGCCATTCAATAAAAAATGTATACTGATAGTATAAACAAATAGTGCTATATGTATTATCAGAATACATTTTGAGTAATATGCTAATAATATACTAACAGTACACATTTTGAATAGTATGCAAGTATTATATAATCAACATAATTTTGTGTAGTATACTAATTATATGTTATCAATATATATACTAGTATAAGAAATATGAAACTTGCGTATATACTGATACGCAAACGTGATATTTCTTTTTTAACGCTTTTGTGATGAGAATACATGACAAGTAATATTTTTAAAAAATAATTCAATTCCTACTAATATCAACAAATACAACTTTTATTTTAGTTACTTTTATTAAATTATTATCAAAAAACCATTAATTATCATAAAATTATCGATTTTCGCAAGAATTGAACTCGCATTTTTTACTTTCATGTGAAATCTTCCAAAATCCTTGCATTTTACTGATAGAGCTACTGCCCGTTGATTTCAATTTTCATTACAAACTGCTAAAATTCTATTTAAAGTATTAAAAACTTATCAAATTTAATTAATGATAATCAATTAAATTTGATAAGTTTTTTCTGAAAAAAAAAAACTGTATTGACATTAAGTGCCATCCAATGCGAGTTTTAAAAAATGTATTTCAACTCAAGTGGATGAATAAAAAGTATTTTGTGAACAATTAAAAATTTGAACAACTTATATGAACCTATATAGGGAGAATGTGAGCGAATAGTAGGAATTGATTAATGACCTTGGCCTAATCTAATAATTCACTTTAAAGGCGTCGATTTATCTTGAAAATTGCATGGATTAACCACTCAAAATTTGTTTTGTTGTCTTTTTTTTAAATTATTTTTTGAACTATTTTTAGTTTTGATATACTTTTTTGAGTTCGATTGAAATGCAGTTTCTTCCTTTATAGTAATAATAATAATCAAAACAAATAACTTCTAGGTAGTTACCTATAATAATTCTACGATTAAAACAGTGTTTATTTTCAATTCAATCGAATTAAACATTAATTTAATGTTTTTTTGCTAACATGCCGAACGAGAAGGGAATTTGAGGGTCAACTTATTCGTTATTATAATAAATGAAGGTCTTATTAATTTGTGCCATATGTTATATTAACTACCAGCAATGAATTATTGTCAGAGGAGTATATCTATTTCTCTTTCACAATAGGTTCTCGGTTTGGAGATATCAATCACTTTTATTGATGACGATCAGTTCGCATTAGAGCAATCATACTCTCATTATTTCTCCTATTCCTTGTAATGAATGAGAACTCGTATTCTGCCAGCATTGTTCATTTAACATTAATTCATTTAGAGGTTCAAATTTAGAATTTTAACCAAGTAAATTTAAGTTCTCCAAAATAATGGTAAATGTTTGTATCCGACTGCATTCGAAGGAAAAATCTTGAAAATTTGAATTTTTTTAAAATTATATTTAAAACTATGGTTTTTATATTTATTGCCAATTATAATACAAAATACTATAAATACAAAAACAATTATTTGAAAATATAATATATTTTGGGAAATAGGAGAATTTGCAGTAAATTTTAAAGAAATTTAACCTAAACGGTTAACACTCCAAACCAAATTTTAATGCAGCAATCCTATTTTTCTTTGTACACAAGTTATGGAATACAATGATGAATGAAAAGAAACAAAATCTAAGAAAAATCTTGCGATGCATGGATGTTAAGGGTAAAAATATACATATATATGTATTTTTATCCAAAAATTCACGTCTTAATTTTCTACCTATAAATGAAAAAGTATGTAACCAACAATAAAACTGTTGTTTTATTTCATTGCCCATTATATTTAAAACAGTTTTATGTAAATACATCCACTAATTTTTGAGATAGCATGTTAAAGGTGGAAAATGTTTATTAAAATTAAAATTTTAAGAAAACTGAAGAAAAACTTTAGCTGAATAATATATTTTGCTTGAAATCCCCCGGGGTGATAAGTCACGTCTTCCTTTTCCCAAAAAACATAAATTGCTTTGGTAAAAGTAAAGTCTGAACTACAAGAAATAACAATTAAATAATGAGGTTTAGTCGATAGTCAGTGTTTTAACGTATTCGGATACTTTAAGGTAATAATATCCTGTAAAATAGTGGTCCTATCTGATTGCGGATCTGCTTTTGTACTTGTGAACAGAAAACATGTATCTTTGCTAACACAAAACATGTATCCTGAAAACAGCAGGGGCAAGATAAATTAAATATGACATATAGGTTTGGATCCAGGATTTTAGACAAGTTTTTGATAAGATTTGTCATATTTTGAGAGGCTCTCCTAAGAAAATCAGATGAAATATGCAGTCTTGATCTCGCAATTGTAAACATGTAATAAATTTTGGAACTAACCAGTCGAAAAGTCGAAGAAGTCAAAAAGAATAGTCGATAACTATTCAAAAAAGATAAAACTAAACATAAAATATGTTATAGAGTTGATGAAGATACAATATATGAGAGATAATTTATTATCGTTTCTCCTTATGTTTTAAAGAATTTGATCAGTATTCATTTAGCGTGTTATAAGCAAGATTTTTCAATGAACAATTAAAACAAACCAATTTCCTTATAGGTGGCAAAATGTACTATAACCTTTTCAATTACATAAAGCTAGCTGGCGTTGCTGCCGCCGAAAAAAATAATTAAGTGTAATCAATCAATTTTGCAATTTTTATCGAAGTAGGATGAACGGCACGACAGTGTATAAAATGCGAACAGACAAATATTCATTTTTATCTATTACATTTGTGTATTTTTTTAGAATAGTAACATGTGGTGTTCTTTCAGAATGGTCAGGAAAGAAACGGTTTATTGCATCTCGTGATTGGTTTAATATTCGTTCAGGATTCTCAAGTTAGAAAATACGATTAAAATATTTTTTTTAAAAAATTGATTAAACATAGAATATATATTGATATCCTAAAATCGTTAATATAGTTGAAGAGATAAGTTTTGAAAATTAAAATGGTGTAAAATTATTTGTGCAGCAATATTTTTGGTGGTTACTGCGATAAACTTAATAATTTAACCCTCCCTCCTTTACTATACTCTCCAAAACTTTCTCTCATAATCTGTATAAAGTTGTTAACTGTGAGAAATATTTGCATGATATTTGAATACAATAGCTATTCAACATTAACTTTTAACTTGGTTTTAGCATTTCTACAGAATCTATTATCTCCTCGGCAAGATATTTGGAGATTAATAATTGGTAAATAGGTGTGGTTGAGATTCGAATTTTTATTTTATTGTATTATTATTTTTGATAATTGTACGTATGACCATCCCGTAGGAGTAAGATATAAGCTTTCATCGTAATCGGATGAACGGTTTAGGAAAGAATAAGAGACATACAGGCAAACATTAATTTTTATTTATATAGATATAGTTTAACCCAGGCATGACTCAAACCACGCGGATTAAAAATGAGGTATCGTATAGTAACTTCTAATCGAGGTACACCTGGCCCATGGGTGTACTCTTGTATTCAACGGTTTCAAGCAATGCAGCCACCACATAACACTTCACATAAGCCATTCACGTAAACATTACCCAATTCGGCGATCGAATTTCTCTCAAAGATTCACAACGGTATGGCATTTTGATGCAAACATCTTCTTTAATCTGCCATTTGAACCAAATTGGTGTAGGTATTCTCCGAATTTGTAATTACGTAAGCTTCTCAAATTGTACTGACAACACAAAGAAAATCTGCAGAGTCTGCTGTTAGAGTTTTGATTTTATCCAGAAGAAAAAAAAGGGGGAAAACCTGTTTTCCTAATCAAATGTACTCGATGTACCGAAACGGCGGCATATACACACACACTTTCTCTCTTGTCTTTATGTTGTGCCTGTGTGGGAGTTTAGAAATATCCGTGTCTATATGTGAGTGAATAAAACTTATGAAAGTTTCAAGTCTTGCTTTGTCATTAATGGAATTGTCATGCACTGACGGTATATCTGAAGCCTCGGTAAGGATTATATGACAATAGAAATCCTTTTGTGAAAATCTAGATACTGTTAGCATTTATCTTTTATAAAACTCAAGGGAATTCCTCAAGTTGTTTGTATTCCTCTTTTATAAGACTCAAAGGAATTATTCAAGATTTTTTGTATTCCTCTTTACACTTGCGTTCGGTGGCCACAAACAATGCAGCCATCATAGCAATCCCCATTCCAGACTGCCCAAGCCGATGATCGTATTTATTATATAGACTCACAAATGCAATGGCTTTTTGATGGAAACGTGACTTCTTTCATCTACCAGCTGAACTAAATTCTTAGTCAAGGTACTCTTACTATGTAAGTGTATTAAAATGTTCCAATATTAGTTCTGCTGATTGCCAACACGAAAAACTTGCACTGTTCCATCAACCTCGTTGAAGATTTTATGCCAGCAGAAATTGTGTGGAGAGGGGGGTGCCACATCAGATGTCGTCCTCTTCATCTAACCGTGGTTCAAAATTACGAGGTCCGTCCCAAAATAGCCCTCGTGTTGCTTTAAACGGGACGTTAATATAACTAAACTAAACTAAGCCAGCAGAAATCATTTTGCCAAAATCTAAATATGATTTGCATTTCCCTTTTACAAAACTCAAGAGTGAACCTTTCTGTTGGGTGGCCACAAGCAATGCAGCCATCATAGCAATCACTATCCCAGACTACCCAAACCGATAATTGAACTTCTTATATAGACTCACAAATGTAATGGCCTTTTGATGGAAACATGGCTTCTTTAACTAAATTCTTAGTCCAGGTACTCGTATTATATAAGCGTATCAAAATGTCCCAATATTAGTTCTGCTAATTGTCAGCACGAAACATTTTCACTGTTCCTTCAACATCGTTATAGATTTTATGTCACTAGAAATCATTTTGCAAAAATCTAAGTATTGTTTGCATTTCCTATTTACAAAACTCAAGAGTGAACACTTCTGTTCGGTCCCCACAAACAAAGCAGCCATCATAGAAATCACTGTCCCAGACTGCCCAAGCCGATGATCGAATTTCTTAAATAGACTCACAAATGTAAAGGCCTTATGATTGAAATGTGCTTCTTTAATCTACCAGTTGAACTAAATCTTAGTCAAGGTACTCTTATTATGTAAGCATATCAAAATGTTCCAATATTAGTTCTGCTGATTGCCAACACGAAAAACTTGCACTGTTCCATCAACCACGTTAAAGATTTTATGCCACTAGAAACCATTTTGCAAAAATTTAAAGTCTTTATAATGGAAGAAATTCGACGATCTATGGTTTTCCAAAAGATTGTTTAGTTTGCTTATTGACATGTTAAATATTCCAGATTTTTAGAATCCTTGATGAATATTTGCTATCAAGGAATGAATCCTTTCTATTTTCTTGACGTGATTGCTTTTCTAATCTGATATGAAGAAAGTTATTTGCCTTCCAATGCAATCATTGTAACAAGAATTGTGATATTTACAAATCCACAGAAATATTCATTATGTTAAGATATTAAATATTTCAAAATCCCTTTTATTGAATTATACGAATTATACTTATAAGCATCTTTTTATTTGACAATCGGAATTCAATTTCTTCACGAAGCTGTTTTAGATGCTTTGTTATTATTAAAATTTTATTTCCTGTTCCCACTTAATCTTGCTCTTCCAGAAACACGTTTCAATAAATATGCTTTTGTGAATTTCCTTTGACAGTTTTCTGTGTACTCGGAGTTTCTTGCTATATGATAAAGTAATTGCTGTCAATGAAGAAAATTCATTAAAGAAAATATATTATTAATTAAATTGAAATAATTTCTTGTTTAAATCATCAACAACTATTTTTCGTCATAGAAATGAATGGGGAATGTATTTTAATTTTCAAAAAGCAAATTTTATAGACTTTCCTACTTATAATCTGCTGTGGAATTTTTTCATGTCCCCTTCGATCTTTTTTACTAAAACTAAATTCATCATCTTCCATAAAAAAACAAATTACGATTGAATTAAGTTTTTAAAATCTTATGTAAAATAAATTTCTTAATGATCTCTCTTTCGATATGATTCCAGAAGCAGAGATGGCTGCACTTTTTTTTTCTCTTCAAAGCAGAGATGGCTGCACTTTGCTGCAACGGGTGACAAGTAACTCTCTAGGCCAATTCTTTCCAAATATTTTTTTCAAAATTCATCATTGATCTTACACTTTAATTCTGATAATTATTAGGGTCGCGGTGGCCTGGTGGTAAGGTCCCGGCTTCGGAATTGAAGGGTTGTTGGTTCGAGACCCTATTCCACCGAAAAACCATCGTGAAAGCGGGTCTGGTGCACGTTAAATCCGTCAGGCCAAAGGCCCTCCCTCTGGTGTGGAAGTTTGGAGAGGGGAGTGTCATCTCAGGTGTCATCCTCGTCATCTGACGGTGGTTCAAAATGACGAGGTCCGTCCTAAAATAGCCCTAGTGTTGGTTCAACACGGGGCGTTAATGCAACTAAACTAAATTAATTTCTTAATTACGGTACTTTTAGATTCATAGACCCAATTAGTGTTTTATGGATAAGTTTAAATATTCCAAAGC
Source organism: Argiope trifasciata (assembly GCA_026543055.1). NCBI lineage: Eukaryota > Metazoa > Arthropoda > Arachnida > Araneae > Araneidae > Argiope > Argiope trifasciata. The sequence continues at coordinate 1,011,918 of JAPMOQ010032404.1, read as the reverse complement.
TCAACAATCAGGGTACGGGATTTTTCTCTGAAATTATCTTCCTGCTTTAACTAGAACTCATATCTTATGTTAGCTTCCAGTGTCTAGTTTTTCAGTGTCTCAAAATGCATCTCAACGCAGAGTTCCCTATCTTCCTCTCTATGCTCTAAATATTTTTTAGAATCCGCCTTTCTTTGACAGTTTCTTTCTGACTCAGTACATCTTTCTTCCCTTATAACTTTTATTTTTTATTTTATTTTTGTACATGTTTTAAAAAAATTTGATTCTCTTCCACCTTTCCGATGTTTAAACTCACCAGCTTTTCATAGTTAACTATTTACTTAATGAAACAAATATCCTATGGGATAACAATTCAAAATTCCATTTTTCCCTTTTAATGGGGAAAAAGGAAAAAAGATGGCAGAATATCAGTATTCTAATGGTGGCGATTTATTTAATTTCATATAATTCATAATTCAAATGAATATTATTCATAACAAGGATTAAATATTAAACTTTTACTATTTATGTACAAAATTAAATTGAATACACCTCATTTTTCAAAAACAATCGGAATATTTAAAATAATCAATTATACATTCAGTTCATTATCCATTCTAAACATCACTTTTTTCCTTTAAAGAATTGCCATTTATTCACAATATCTTTATTTCATTTGGTAGCATAATCACTTTCGCATGCAGTTCAAAGCTAAATGCTCTACAATAATTAGTATCTTAATGATGGTAATTATTCGATTTTGTCAAATTCATGAATATAACACATAAAGAATAAATTCATTATTTATAGCAAAAATAAAATAATAGCCCTTTACAATTATGTACATTATAAACTGAAATCAAAGTTAATGCACGATTTTTCAAAAGTAATTTAAATTTTTAAATTAATCAATGATCCATTCAATACTAAGCACCTTTTTCTTATTTTTAAATAACTGCAATTTATACACAATTCGGAAACATTATCCCTTTCACATACAATTCAAAGTTAAAGGCTCTATAATATATCTCTGAGAATATTATTTCATGTTATTTAGTGACTTAATAGCTTTATTTCACTTAACAATACAAAGTTAAAAACATTCTAGAATAACAAAACATTTATTTTCTATGTTAATAAAATACAATATCCAACCATAATATAAAGATTTTATAGCATTCATTTCTATTATAAATTAATGATATGTCTGCTAAACTGAAATAAATTAAATTCAATAGATGCGTTTTTTTGTATTAGTGGATATATTTTCTCTCTTTAGTAGAATAAAGATCACGAATTGAATATATTAATGTAAATTTTTATAACTCTGAATGCAACATATTTAATATGTAAGAATAAAAAATACATTTAATATTTTTGACAAACATTTGATCATTAACTGAAAAATAAACCACGCAATTTTACTGAAAGTCACGTGGTTACATTATTGAACTTTCTTCAAAGTCAAAACAAAAGTAAAACGATCGATTATGGATTTACAGATATGAAACGAATATCAATTTTGTTTTACTTATTAACCCTAGATTGCCTTATGCAGTCATTTGACAGCTTTTCAATTTCAGTTAGAAAAACAATTGTGTATATAATGACACAGCTTCTTAGAATTTTGTGACTTTTCTAAATCTTTGAAAATAGACATGAAATCTCCCACGTCCAGATATTATTTGAATTATGAGGGGTTCTAACCTCGAGGAGACGAGATTTCCGCCAAATTGAATTTCGTGTCCTTCTTTACAATCGCCGACTTCGCTCTGGGAGTTTCGCAAAGAAAACGAAGAGATGAGACGAGAAATGGAAGAAATTGCTTTTGCATTTCGAACGAAGAAGCAAGGGAAGCTGTTATACAAATTTATCAAGTTAAAAAGAAAAATAATCTTGAGTGCATAGGGAGTGTTCGGTTTTACTAGAGGTTTCCTACTGACATCCATAGGCGTTCTGATCACTTATAATTTGCTTCTTCTTCAATTGGATACATGTCAGGGTAATTTGGAAGACCTACAATCCCACTCATGACAGCCATTTTAGCTTGAGTGGGAAATGTTTTCAAGAATAATAGTCTGTTGTTTCTTGGCACTTGCCACCGGAGAAGCCCACTGTGACGTAAACAGCGATTTGAACGAATAGGGTGCGTCTCTTGATGTTTGAATGGCCGCATCTAGGTCAAGAGTACGACTTTGCTTGTCAAAAATCATAACCCTTTTTACGTGGTAGATTTTCATTCACGCATTTTCATTCACTCAACCACAGATCGTAATTTAGACCCGGATCAGAGAAAGATCAATCCTACTGTTATTACTCTCGACATTGATGGCTTTTTAACCACGATTGATATACACGTGCGCCAGGCACCACCACATACGTGAAATATTCGACTGGAGAGTTTGAACTTGCAACCTAATGAACACGCGTCCAACAACCCACCAACCAGGCTATCCCGGTCTTATTAATAGTCTCAAAAACTGAAGTTGATACTTTTGACGCAAGTTGATACGCGAAGTGAAGTGAAGTTGATACGAGAAGCATTCCTTCATGTTTCTCAATCACACTTTGTCAGTTCAATCGCACTTTGTCATCGACGTGTTCCAATATATTACCTAATCGCACTTTGCCATACATTGCACAGTGAATCGGCAAATCCACATGTCATAAATTCATACACAATGCATTCCTTTATGTCATCAAAGCGCGCTTGGTTATACAGTATTCATTGAATCCACAGTTTTTCCTTATAAAACCTACAATATATTCCAAAAATCTTTTATCTGAAAATGTATTGTATAAAGTTGATTTTGTTTCATCTAAAAGAATAAGGACATCTAAAGTTTCTATGAATATTCACCGACAGTTTTAGAATAAAAGTAAGAATGATTGATTTTTAATCGATAGCTTTGAAGAATTTTTATGGTCAATAATATATATTTTAATGTTTATTCATCAAAAACATTTGATTTTGCCCCTTTTGGTCTTCTTAAATTCGAATGGTTGTATAAAAATGCAAATCTTTAAGAAACATTGGTAAAGGACGCTAAAAATCCGTTTGGAGACCCTATACAAACTTTCGACACAAAGCAAATGTAAATAACTTGATACATTTATCAATAAATATATAAACTATTAATTGATTTTTAGATATAATGAAAATACTGCTAACAAGAAAAAATGTATAGAAAAAAAGCTTACCAGATATTTTTTTCTCAAATTTTTATTCATTCCATGTGTGATTTTCAATGCTATAAATGAAATCAATGATAAGCTAGGGTATAAAGCACATTTTTATGTTTCTATCAAAAATATAAAAATAAGTTTATTTTTCGAAGTACAGGTAATTTTATGCAGAAGGTAATCATTTCCAAAATATGCATTTAGAGATTATACAATTTTTACCTCACATTTAATGAAAAACTTCGATGTAGGTTTCGAAAATTAATTTTTATGTTGTGAAAATTCATTCTGTCATACAAAGAAACAACGAAGGATTTAGAGCAATTTTATAACACACAGAAATTACACAAAACACACACATACACACACAATATAAAAAGCTATATTTACCAAAGCTCTTAATCTTTTCTCTAAAGTATAATTGATGGACATTTATTTTATAATTGTAGATATTCAAAACGATGCAATATTTTGTAATTGTCCGAATTTTCCAATTTCCAATTTTCTTCAATGGTTCCAATATTTTATTACATAAGGAGGTCATTAATAATTAAAATTGCGTATAGAACTTATAAAAACAGAATAAAAAAACATCTTAATTATTTAGTTCGTTCATTTTTTTTTCTTAATCGTTTAATTCTTTTTCTAAAAGATTGGAACAACTGAATATTTCAAAAATATTGTAGAATGCTTGAATATCGAAAATAAAGAAATATATACAAAGTTTATGATGAACAAGATATGAATACAATGTATACTTGATTAATTTCGTAATTTATTGCAAAGGTGCAACGAAAAAAATAGAATATTGAGACAAAATCAAGCATAAACTCAGTACAAAATGCATATGAAAATGAATTAAGAAAAAATAAATTCTCTGTAAATATGCATTGCATTCAAATCTCATGAATTTAAAATTTAACAATTGTCGAGTACATATGAAAAGTGCCTCACGAAAATTTTCATTTAGATATCTTGCTTCGATTTTTACTTTTAGAATCGCAGAAATGTTTTATTACAACAGCAGAAATTGAAGCACATTTTTATAAAACATTATAGTTCAACAATGCATTCTTGCTATTTCAATTTAATGAGAAAATATAGATTTCAATTCAATTTCCTTTTCTGCAGGTTGTTTCTGAGAACACGAAAAATGTATAAATCTTCGCTGATAGGGAATTTTGAATCTGCAATAAAAATAATTTATTCTCACAATATTACAATTTATATTATAGTTTCTGAATGTTTATTAATGTCAAAAACAAAAGAATTTAAAATTATTTCTGCTTTTACTATTATAGCTGTTCTGAAGAATTTTAAAAAAATCAGAATGAGAAGCCGCTTTATCTGTTCCTTTGTAATAATTCTATATTGAATATTATGCTAGTTACGTTTTATGGAGAGTTATGGTTTTTAGCATCCAATTCTTGAATTATGTATGTGAAAAAAGTGACATAAAGGGCCCCCTTTGTTGACAGTCCGTCTGTCTGTACATTCCCAAGCATGTAAACACGATATCTCGAAGATGCAAAGATTTAAATAGATACTTTAATTTTGTTTAGTTATATATTAAAATCAAATGTTAAAGAATACTTGGGATATTTTGGGGCGGACGTCGTAATTTTGAACCACTGTCAGACGATAAGAAAGACACCTGAGCTGGCGTCTTCTTCTCCACAACACCCCGAACTGCGGGAGAACGTTTGGTCAAGATAGATTTAACTGGCACAAGGCTTGCTAATTCATAAATTATGTTATAAAATAAATTATGTAAAAAAATTATGTTATAAAATTAAGATGATATATATATATATATCATCTTAATTTTATAACATAATTTTTTTTAATTTTAATAAATTTAAGTAAATAAATCTTTAATAAAATTTTATCTTGTCTAATTTAAGCCCATAGTAACTTTATTCTAAAAGTACTCTCTTATTTCCTCATCTGATTTCGCTTTACCTACTTCATTAATCCGGATATACTTTTCAAAAATGCTTAGTCAGTAATTCCCACGCTGCGAGTGATTGATAAAAGTTGCTGAACTAAATAAATGGTTTTTTAAAAAAAAGGTCCTTGTGTTTATCCTGCTTTGAGATGAACACATGCAAAAATCCCTAAGAGAATATTAATGGTATATTAATATTCTCTTAGGGATTTAGCACTGTAAACAATATTTTCCCTATCAAAAATGGTATATAAAGAAAGGGAAAATTAATATGACCTTTTTCGTCACTTCTGCTTGTCCTCTATGTATGAATATAAGCTAGCATCATAGATATTTTTTCTGATGATTATACACCATGAGATCTGACGATTATTTCTTTACACGTATCGATTTATAGGTAAAGTGAATACAGGTACTTTTTAAAAGAATTCTTTTAGCATGACAGGTTTTTATTCTTTCACTCGGAGCTTGATAACCGTTGATGTAATCATTTCTTCAGAGTTCTTTGCACTAAACAAATAAGAAAGGAGGAATTGGTCAGAATATAAGAGAACAATTTAGAATTAATCACGCTAAATTAAGATAAAAATTAGGATTTAATTTATATTAGGAGTTATCATAACATGCATATAATCATATCATAGTATCATATATCATACATATAATAATATATATTTATATAAATATCTTTATTGTTGAAGAACAGAGAAACATCGAAAAAATGTACACTTTAAAAAAATTACTTCATTTTATTTATTTAGGATTTTTAATTTTTTGTTCTAGGATTCTAAAAGAAAAAAAAAACCATTGAAACTGAGAGGAAAAAAACTCGATGGTAAGACTTCTGACAAGTCCGAAAAATGTCCATTTATCAGATCTGTCTGCAACAGAGTTTTGAAATTACGTGAATCAGTCTGTGCACGTGACAACTCAAAAATGCAACACTCAACAAGCTTGTACTATGTGTCATTTCCGAATGGTGATATGCTTTGAAATTTTGACGGAAAAAAGGAAAGACCTGTTTACATGTCTACTCATTCCCTTTACTGGGGAGAAGAGAATATATAACTGAGCAGTTAATCATTCCATGAGCAAAGAAACTTTTTCATCAGCCTTTAAAATCCTTCGAATGGACACTTATACAGGCTAAACAAGCAGACATTCAACTATTGTACAAGGCAGAGATCATATTATCGTACAAAATGTATTGTATACTAATTTCAATATTAAATTTACAATAACTTTTTTCTAAATTAAAAATTTACTAAAAAGATTAGTTACGTTTAAACTAATATACAAAGGTTGGAACTTTAATAGTGGCAACACTGCTGTAAAAACGCCACGCAATCAAACCAAGGAATGTCACGTATACCTTACGTTAGCTGCATACCTACCTTACCTCTCAGCAAAAAAACTCGTCCTTCCTACGTCAGGCGCATGCGAAGAACTGTTCCTCTTGTCAGCTTGCAGTCCAAAGTGAGTGTTGTCTGTATGTTTTCAAAACAAGAACAAGGAAGTTGGATAGAAGTTGAATGCGCAGTAGCAGGGGTTGTAAGGCAGTATCACTACACTAGATGAGATTTGGGCCAGATCCTGCCAGCCAAAACTGAAACTCCAATCAAACGAATGGAGTCATTACGGGTCACAAAGACGTTAGAAATTTCTTCAAAGCCCCAGCAATGTGAAAGTTTTGCTGATTCTCGTGCGTTACTGTGATGGTGTCATCCTAAAGCATAGCGTTCCCCTACAGCAGACCGTTCAGAGATTCTTGCGGCGGTAGACCGGTCCATTCGAACTATCAACAGAACAGGCGCTGTTTACAGGTGTTCATTGTTCGACACAATGATGGCGACTCTATTGAAGGACTATAAAACATAGGGACATGAATCGCTTTTGGGTTTCATATAAATAAATAGTTGTTATTATTAAGTTCCAACCCTCATATACCATTGCTTCTATTGCTGCCTTTAAAATATGTTGCGACGATGTTAAATATACGTTTTTGTGTGCATAATATCACTCTTAAATAATTAAGGACATAATTAAGAAATGAAATTAAAATATATCAAAATCAAATTGAGAAAACCACCATGCCCAGATATTTTGTAATAGAAATACAAATCTGCTTTATAAATTTCGAATGGCTTGTGAATATCCGATTCCTCGTATCGTCCTTCAAAGCTCGTATCGTCCTTCAAACAACAATCCGACAGGAAATTAATATAACAAACACTGATTAATTTTGAAATTCCGGAGAAATTAGTTTAATTAGAAAGAACATTTCCTGCCTTCTGCCTTTTCACAAAAATGACTCAAAAGACCTATACGTTCCTAAAAGAAAGCTGGGCCTTGGTGGCTGGGTGGTAAGGTCTCGACTCATGAGTCGAAAGGTTTCTGGTTTGAAACCCGATTCCACCGATGAACTGTCGTGTAGGTGGGACTATTTCACGATAATTTCGTCAGGACCGAATATCCTCCCGCTGGTGTGTCGTGGGGTGGAGATGGGAATGCCAGCTCAGGTGTCATCCTCAGGTTTTCAAGAGAGAGTCTCTTCTTTCAATAGCGCTACCTATTGCCAAGAACAGGTCTTAGCTACTCATGCGTCACATTAGCTTGCACAACCGATTATTACAGGAGGGCACAGTCACATACCTCAGAGATCGGGCACCGATGAGAAATATTCATGCTCGAACCGAGTCCGGGACGACCAGTTTGTGGGGAATACGCGGTACCCGTTCTTGATAGCCTGGTGGTAACGTCTCGACTTTTGAGCCAGAGGGTTTCAGGCTAGATACTTGATTCCAACGAAGATTCGTCTTGAATGTTGAACTTTAAATACCTCAGGCTGAAATGTCCTCCGCTGGTGTGGTTTGCAGGGGGAAAGCGCCAGCTCAGGTGTCATCCTCGCCATCTGACCACGGCTAAAAATTGCGAGGTCTGTTCCAAAATAGCACTAGTGTTGCTTTACAACGGAATGTAAATATGACTACACTAAACGTAAGAGAACGCCATGCTCCAACGTTTAGGAGTAGAAGTTCGAATATACTTTATGTGTTTTGAATGGTTTATGCACGTTCGATCACTTGGCGCGTATCGTCATTCATAACACCAAAAACATTTTATGAGCAGTATCCATGAACTGTCTATGGACAATAAAGAGGAAAAGTGAAACAACTACACTGCACGAAATTAAATAACGAATTTCGAAATGAGAAGAATTTAATTTTATAAGGAAGAAAGAACACATTCGTTCTATCTTTTTACAGAATCGATGCAAAACAACAAATGAGAAAGACTGACTGAAAAGTTTTAATTTATTTTATATACATTAACAAGCTTTACCGGGAAATTTAAATTAAATTGCTTTGTAAATAAATTATACTATATTTCGTACTTCTGTTACTGGTTTTATATAGCTCTAAAATATTCAGAATATCATCAGAAGAGTTAAGGATCTAAAGCCAGTGTTTGAATCTTGTTAAAGATTTCACTAAATTGCTCATCAATTATTTCACGAGCAATTATTTTATCATTTGACTTTTCGTAAAATAAGATGAATATCAAAGGAGTTTTCTACACGTGCTCTTATTCAATTGAAGCAATTGCTTTTCCTTTCAATCAACTGTGATTCAGCTTCTTTCGAAACTGTGAGCGTCTTCACGTGAATGCAACATTCACAAAGAGTCGGCATTCCTCGAAGGGAATGCCCGGGAACCACCAATTAGTCTGATTAGTTCACGTTTCCGAGCAGTGCCAAAGTGGTTGCTCTGATTAATAGCATCTTCAGCGCGTCTTAATCCGGGGTTGATAAATAGCGTTTAAAGAGAACGCCAGCAGTTGTGGGGAAGGGATTAAGATTAGTTAGTAGTTTCATTAAAGATGCCGACAGGATCGTTTACGAGTTGACGGGCATATACGACTAAACTTAAGAGATTTGAGTTCGGAAACATACTATGGTTGAATGGAACAATAAAGGCATATATGAGGGAAAATTGTTTAATAAACAGGGCGATTACATTTAAAGTTCCATTTTTAAGTGATATTAAAAGGAAAACTACAGGAACAAATGTTATCAAACTTGGTAATAGCTCAAAAGAGGTCATGGGAATTCCATTTCTGTCTAACAGGTACAAAATCTCACCACCAGGAGTAAATAACGCTGTATGAAATATTGTTAAATAAAATAGGATTTATAAGTTCATAAGCCACATAACAACTTCCGGACCAGAGGGTAAACTTCTGTCTTGGGGTTAAGTTATGCGGCTACGGAGCAAATAGTCCCGAGTTCGATCCGTAAGAAAGAACATTGGTGGCCCAGGTTCTGAACTGACAAGTGCAACTATGGTGGTGCCTTCTACCAGTAACAAAAGCTGCCATAATACCTGGGTGATAAAAACGTTTGTCGCCAGATATAACGCTTGGCTGAATTTTTTTAAAAAGTTCGTCACCAGCCAAAAACATTTGGTTAAATAACATCATTCGTCTCACCTCAGACTCACTAGAGAGGGAGAGCAATATGGAGGTAAGTTCATAAGTCACATAACCACTTCCAGATCGGTGGGTACCCTTTTGTCTAGAGGTTATGTTACGCGACTACAGACCCAATGGTTCCGAGTTTGAACCTCAAGAATTCACAAATATATCGGCTTAAAATATGTATAATTGTTTCAGAAATGTGTTACAAAACATATTTAATGTGGCACCCACAGTTTTCTGAAAGCAAGTTTAATCATGATACGAAATTCTTATTAGTAACTTTTAGCATATCAGGAAGAATGTTACGTACATGTTGATGTATAGCATATTTCAGCTTCGCCTGTTTGTTTTTAGATTAGAACCATAAAATAGTACTTTTGAGATAATAGACATTGAACATGCTTTGTAACAAGTTTCAGAAATGATTAAGCACATTTTAAAACGAGGTCTTCATATATTATTTTGCTGAACAAAATTGCGTATAGCGCCATTTCACCCCTGACGGTCAGTCTTTAACCTTTTTTTCTTGCCTAAAGAAAGTCCCGTGACCTACTCTAAACTAGTATCAAGTTTAATAACATTTAGTCCAGTAGTTTCCTTTTCGTGACCGTTTGAAAGTGGAGCTTTTATTACAACCACATTTTATTTCTTCTATATATAAGTCACCATAACTGGCAGGTAAATCTGCTAAACTGGTTTTATTGCAAATTTGCACTAAAAACTTCAAGGAATAAATTCATACACCGAAACGTATTCTTTAAATTATTCAAGAAACTAATTTTATGATTCAAGCACTTTGTAATGGATAGTTTGTTTGTGGCTAAATCACTTTTTTACTGATTTTCTGTAGACATACCCGAAAACTGTTCACAAAATGAAAACAAAGGCGTTAGATATATGTTAAAACTTCTATATTCCAGCTCTTCAAATGACCATACTAATCACATAATGAAAATAATTTTATAAATCTTTACGAGTAGACATATATCCTAAGCAATAAAGGGTATCTAAAAATTAACTCAAGATTTGAATTTGGTCCCATTCGTGAAGCAAAATGTTTTGAGCCCTATTAGAAAGACCATATGGCAGTTGATAGTTTAGGGTTTGAAAAAAATGAAGAGATAGATCAGCGGATTTCCGTTATTGAACAATATATCAAAAATTATGAAAATCTGGCTGCCACAGTTTGAAAATTTCAGACAAAATTAACATCTTTGGATTGCTTTCTATGGGATTATTTGAGTTCAAAGATTCATGCCTACAAGCCCACAAGTACACACATTGAAGGAAGAAATGCAACGCTGCATCAACGAAATTCAGCAACATTCGTGTAAAATAAGCAGGGAAATTTCGACAAAAGAGTGCGCATGCGCCAGCAATACCGTGAAGACCACTTGCTTTTTGCATTTTTCCATACATAGCCCTATCTAATGTAACTAACAACTCAATAAAAATATAATTTTTTAAAGAAAATAAAACATTGTTTTTTATTTAATTCAAATCTTGGATTTACACGTTTTTTTATCCTGCAAAAAGTCAATTTTTACTAACCCTAAACTATCAGATCACAAATGGAATTAACCCTAAACTATCCAACTCAGAATCCAATTTACTAACCCTAAACTATCTGATCGCACCATTTTAATAAGTTTATCAACACGTTATTGCACAAATAGCTGCAAATTTATTTACGACATTCCTTTTCACCCGATATTTAAAAAAATATATCAATTACCCGTTTGATTCTTTTGATGCTTGTTGGTAAGCTTAGTAATAAGTAAATTATTGCATCTTATTATCCTCTAAAGATACATCAATATTAGCAACTACCCCTTTTATTTATTATTAAAAGTTATTGCGTGCGCTGTTGCTTCATTTCTTTATCAACTTTTACTAACCAATACTTTATATATTATATATGGATCTAATAATACTAAGCTTACATTATTCTCCAAGTTGAAGTAGCAATTATGGCATGATTATCTGTTATCGTTCTAACAAAATTCTTGTATAGAGGAAATTAAAATTAGAAAAGATATAGAAGATATCACTACAGTTACTGAACTTTTACTTCAAATAAGTTGGTTCCCAAATTACATAAATAAGATGAAAAGTTTTTTTTAATAACTGCTATTGCAATATGGTTATAATAAGAGTGTTATGACTCGAGCGTGTTATAATTATTAAAAAATAAAACACATATCTCAAACAAAAGAACCATTTAGACTTTTCTTAAGAAACATCAATTTAAAATCAAATCAACACACAAACATCCAATTCTCTTTCACCACATTATCTCTTCACAATCATATCTTTAAACACACACACACACAATAACCCCAACGAAGGAAGCCAATTTCGCCAATCGCTTCCACAAACATCGGCAATGGCAGCCAAATTGGCTTTTTTAGTTTCATCTCAAAAAGAGAGATGAAACTAATTATTAGTAAACATTAAAGTCCAATACGTTTAACATTGAAATTTCAGCTTAATATTTTTTTTAAAAACTAAATAAGAAATAAAAAAAATGATTAATGACACAAATCTGCCTGATATTATTTAGAACACTGTTGCCGTTAATATGATAAAAAGTATACAAAAGATAAGAGATTGAAAAATGAATAATAGTATTAATGAGTGAATGACTAAGTTAATTTCCTTTTCCTAATTATTTGTATTTTATTTTATTTTGATTATCTTTAAATCAAAATCTTTTTAAATGCCGAAACTGAGCAAAATGTAAATTTATATTTAATTAAACTTAAATCAGTAACATCTAATTGTGCTTCAATAAATAATAATTCAATGGATGTATAATTTATTGAAATTATTGTTTGAATAGCAAAAATACAAAATTAAACGTCCTTAGAAAAACTCTTTATAAGCTTCGAAAAGGAAAATATTTACATTAATCTGAATAAAAATTATGCCACATTTAGAAGCATAATCTAAAATCAATTTTGGAAGAATGCAAACAAAACACATGAAAAATACTAATAATAGATTTATCGGCATGAACAGCATAAATTATTTATGTACTAATATATTATAATACAAATTTCCATTATGCAAAATAATTACTATTATGCTAAATTTTTGAAACACTGTATAATCACATGCTGTATTATGATATTCATTACAAAGAATTCTAACATATGATTAAAGTTAGTAATATTAACAAACACTATTATTGTAGGGATTAACATTCCTAATTCAAAAGATAAAATGATGAATATTCAAATATAATCATATAACAATGCAGTAAGATTTGAAGATAAAAGCACACAATGGCATTATTTATTTATATTTTAAAATTTATTTCATCCATAAAAATTATTATTATAAAATTAATAAACATCTCATATTAATTAAGCTTCGATTTCAGAATTCAATGAAAATATAATTAATATAATAGGATGTATAATAATTTTCTTTCCTATTTCTAATATGAAATGAATACACAATATTTACTGTTTGAGGTATCGTTCATTTTGTTATATGACTTACATAGCGCAGTCTGTTGCATCATATTGCACTATATTGCACAATATTATATGATAGTAAACAATATTCCACGATATGAAACAATATTGCGAATATTAATCAATGTCATACAATATGGTACAATATATGTGTGCTACTAAGGAAAAATCGTTTTGCTCTTTAACTTTTTCTAACTATCACTAATCCTCAATATCCTTCATGTTCAAATTTGTAGGGTTTTAGATAAGAAATAGTCCCGGAGGTGCGCTTTTATTTCGCTGGCAGATTCAAAGCACTCTTCGCGAAGAGAATTTCTTTAGGACCGAAAAAAATAATAATCACATGGAGCTAGATCTAGAGAGTATGCAGGTATGCGGTAAATGCATATTTGAAACATAATCTCCATTTAGACTTTTCTTAAGAATTATGAATTTAAAATCAAATCAAAGCACACACATCCGATTGTCATCCACCACACTAACTCTCCTCAATCATATTTTAAAAAAAAACCCCAAATAACTCCAAAAGACGAAGCAAATATCGCCAATACTTTCCAGAGACAATGCCAATGGCAGCCAAATATCACAGAGAGAGATGAAACTAATTAATAGTAAACATTATAGTCAAATTTGTTTTACATTGGAATTTTAGATTTATATTTGAAATAAAAACTAATTAATGAATAAAATTGATGACTAAAGACACAAATCTGTCTGATATTATTTAGAACACTGTTGAGCTGTATCAAACAAGATCCAATCGAACTGCAAGAGCTTCTTTCTTACGACTAATGCAATATGTGATCTCGCTTTGTTATTATTAAAAACATTGCCTTGTCGATTCATTGATTCTCACCATTTATTAGCTAAGGCAGCTTTCCTTTGATCCAGAATTTTGTAGAATTTTTTAAATTTAATTTAAGGAAGAATCGCATACAAAATTGGGGCTTTCCAATCCCACAGAATGCTCAAAAACCTTTTTTTGGGGAGTAGTCCTGACTTTGTGGCAGTTGAAGGCCTGTTGTTTCTACACCAAGTGCCTTAACTATACACATTTTCATATAAAATCCGTTTCATCTCCAGTGACAAGCATCTTTAAAAACAGTTCCTTTTTAGCGATGAGAACAAACTGACCTACGACCAGCCAGTAAGGCCCACGGATTAACTTCGCAAGACTGAATGACCGAACCGCCGCTACAGCAACATTGGCGGGAACTGTGATTGAGTCCTAAGGGCCATCACCGGCCACGGTACAGTCCTCCCCGAAGGAAGTACTTCCCGTCATCGATAGAAGGTCCAGAACCCCCACCTTTTACTCTCCCACCGGGTTGGCGAGATGCAACCACCATACCGGAAGCCTCTCATCCTTACTTGGAGAAAAAGAAACTTTTGAGCCCTGGTAACACAGTCTGTTGCACTATATTGTACAATATTGTGTTATATTACTGGATATTAAACAATATTCCACAATATGAAATAATATTTATACAATATTATGCAATATGTGTGTGCTAATATGGGGGCACCGTAATAGTTATTTCACCTACATACAACAATTTGCAGTTTACATAAAAGGAAATTCATATAAATAAAAATGAATGTTTGTCTGTATGTCACGTATGCCTTCCTAAACCGTCCATTCTATTACTATGGAAATTGGTCAGTTTATTGTTTATACCTATGGGATGGTTATAGGTAGTACAATGATCTAAAATTAAAAAAAAATCAAATCTCAACCGCATCTATTTACCAAAAATGGATCTCCAAATTACTTTTCGAGGAGACAATAGGTCCTATAGAAATGCTACATTCAAATTAAAGGTTAATAATTTGTAGCTATAGTACGAAAATGTCATGCAAGTCATTCTCAGAAGTAACAACTTTATTGCAGATTATGCGAGAATATTTTGAGGAGACCAACTCTGGGAGTTTTAAAATTTAATTAATTTTTAAAAATTTTAGCTGTAGCTACCAAATATGTTGTAGTACAAATAATTTTGCTCCATCTTAATTTTCAAAAATTCTCATTCCAACTATATCAACCACTTTACGGTATAAATAAGCCGGCCACCTGGCATAGGGGTAGCGTGTCTTCCCCGTAATCTGGGCGTCGAGGGCTGGAGTCCCGGTTCGGGCATGGTTGTTCCGTGTTCTATCTGTGAGATGTACGCATGTGCCTCTTGTAAAAAGGGGCTGTGTCACCTTCATTTGAGCTGGAAGTCAGACTTCGGCCCACTCTGTGCACAGGGGTCTTTACCCTCAGAAGCTGCTGCACCCTCTTTCCGTGGAAACACGGATGCGACATCACCACTTTATAAATATATTTCCTGCTTTTAATCAATTAAAAAAATATTTTAACCACATTTTCTAAAATTAAATTTGATAATTCTGAACGAATATGAAACGAATCACGGGATTCAATAGTTTTTTCTCTACCATTCTGAAAGAACACCAACTTTTACAATTCTAAAAGAATACACGAATCTAATATATAAAAATGAATATTTGTGTGTTCGTATTTTATATACTGTCGTACCGTTCATCCAACTTCTATAAAACATTGCCAAATTATTAATTGATTGCACTTAATATTATTTTTTTTCCACGGCAACAACGCACCGGGTACCAGCTGTTTTTTCTATAAAACACGTAATATGAAAAAGATATCAGCTAAAAAATTTGTTATTGATTTTAAATTTTATATTGGGCATATATTTTTTTCATCAATTTCATTACTATTAAGTATGTCATGTTATATAATGCTCTTTCGTCATCATTTCAAAACAAATATTCTAATGAAAACGAATCTTTTATAAGTTTAAACTCAGAAAAAAAGTTTATCCAAACAAATAAAACTCTGAAAGCTGATTTAAATTTTAAATGTGGCACTTTCAAGTCTTATGTAAGTTGAGCCTGAATAATTTACATAAAAACTGTAATTGCACGGGTTTAATTAAATTATTCGATTGAATTTGCGCAAACTTTTAAATGCTTCGGAAAGAATCAATTCCTCTCATTCTTTGAAAGGAAACTTTCGAAAGTTTTTCAATCCATTAAATTGAATTAATTATTTTTTAATATTTCTGAACTCCAATTTTAAATAAATATTAATTTGATTAGGGATCCTTTCGTTCATTACTGTTATTTTAAATTAAGTGAATTTGTGGATTTGATGACAGTTTCATTGAAGTGGTGGAAATATTAGAAAATGTATTTTCGTTTATGAGGAAGGACACTTAACGATTGTCTTGCATTGTTATCATAAACGTAGCTTTAAATGAGAAAATAGAAGAATCTTTTGAAAAGTTTATGAATCTGTTGAATTAATTATTTTCAACATTTTCTAATTGTGAAGAATTAATCAACTGAGAAAAATTTTCCTAAATTAAATATTTAAGAAACGAAATATGTTTAGTTTATTTACAAAAGAGTTGGATTCATTTACTAAGATCTATTTATATTTGAATTTTACAGACTTCCATTTCCTGCTCATAATTTTTGTCATTTACATTTCATACTTCATTTCATCATTTCCCTCATTGATAAATATTTTCCACCCACATTAAGAAAAATAACACCGCTAAAATAAACAATAATGTCCCATCTCGCCATCGTCAAATCATATCTATAGATTCTAGCGGCAGAATGCATAGAGAAAAAGAATTCAAATTCCTTTAAATAAAATCATCTGAACAATGATGAATGCTCCATCACCCGTGAAAAATTATGCCCTACATAATGAACAAGAAATTGTCAAAATATAATGCAACATCCAGATGCTATACCAGAATTTCTTATAATTTAGAATTCATTTTTCATTATGGAAGAACCACCGTGGCCCGTTGGTAAGGTCTCGGCTTCGGAACTGGAGGCTTTCAGGTTTGAGACTCGATTCCACCTAAGAGCCGTCGTGTAAGTGTGTCTATTCCTCGTTGAATCCGTCATGCCAAACGTCTTCCCGCTGGTGTGGAGAGAGGGGGTGTCAATTCAGGTGTCGTCATCTAACCATGTTTCAAAAAGGCAAAGACCGAATCAAAATAGCCTTAGTGTTGCTTTACAATGTTAATAGAATTAAACTAAACCCCCTTATGAAGAGGAACATGCTTGCTCGCATAATACAACCAAACCGTCCTTTGATTCTAAAGCATTCCTTTTTGAAAGTATATATTTTGCTTGATGGCTTCTATTCAAACCTGAAAATTAGCTCAATTTTTCCAACTTACTCTGAAATCCCATTCAAAGTTGCTACTGAAGCAAAATTCGCAATGCAGTTTAGCTGAATTCAGGGTATAATAAAACTTAACTCCCCTTTTCACCATTTATTTATAAAATTTTGAACCAAAATGTTTTTTAAAGGATGATCGTTTGTCTGTCTTTACTTTAACATGCTTGCAAATATGAAAACTCAAGAAAAGGAGGACTAAAATAAATGAAATTCATTTTATAATTTTGTTGCTGAAATTGTACTTGTGCATCAGATTTTGTTTTCACTCTCGACCTCCAAAACAGTCGCCCAAAATAAATACACTGATGGGAAAAAAATGCTGGTAAAAAATGGACGGTTAATGCTGGTTGTGGATGACGTTGGAATTGTCGTCCAATGATGTCCCATACGTGCTCGATTGGAGAAAGATCTGGTGATTTAGCAGGCCAAGGCAACATGTCGACACTCTGTAGAGCATGTTAAGTTACAACAGCGGTATGAGGGCGAGAGTTATCCTGTTGAAAAACACCCTCTGTTCATGAATGGCAGCACAACAGGTTGTATCACTAGACTGACGTACAAATTTTCATTCAGAGTGCGTGGGATAACCACGATAGTGTTCCTGCTGTCACAAAAAATTGCTCCCAAACCATAACTCCAGGAGTAGGCCCTGTGTGTCTAGGCCGCACACAGGTCACTAGCAGGCGTTCACCTGGCCTCCGTCTAACCAACAAACGCCTATCACTGCGACCAGGGCAGAACCGGCTTTCATCAGGAAACACAACAGATCTCCACTCCGTCCTCCAATGAGCTCTAGCTTGACACCACTCACGTCACAAACGGTAGTGGTTTGGAGTCAGTGGAATGCACTGTACAGGGCGTCTGGCTCGGAGCTGTCCTTGAAGTAACTGATTTGAAACAATTCATTGTGTCACTGTGGTGCCAACTGCAGCTCGAATTTCAGCTGCAGACGCAGTACGATTAGACACAGCCATACGCCGAATACGACGGTCTTCCCTCGCAGTAGTACTACGTGGCAGCCCGGAACCTGATCTTCTTGAGGCAGTACTTTCCCGTGACCACTGCCGCCAATACTCATGCACAGTGGATACATTCCTGCCAAATCTTTCAGCAATATCGCGGAAAGAAAACCCACCTTCGCGTAGCCCTACAACACGACCTCGTTCAAACTCAGTGAGCTGTTGATAATGGCTTCTTCATCTTCTCAGAGGCCTCTTTGACTAACATTAACCCACTACGTCAAATCTCAACTGTAAATAACGATCACGAACCTTACAGCGCTTATTTAAAGCAAACCTCATTTGCATGTTCATAGTGTCGCTACTAACGCTACACTTACGCATGTAGCTCGAAATTTAAATCGACGTCATCTTTCAGATGTATAAACACGCCTACCAAATTTCCTTTATCTAGCACAGCTCCTTACTAGTGTTGGGATTGTTTTTCCATCAATGTATCTAGTTTTCTTTACTACTGATGGCAAAATATTTATAATGTATTTACGGATCACCGGGTTCATCTGTAGCCTTCTGTGATAACACACTGAGAAGGCTTCAATAGAAAACAAGAACGGACGTTTATTTACAAGAAGAACAAGAGCACGCAGACGACAACCATGTACAGCCGAAAGGAAGTTAGGACGACACACATTAGCACACTACAACAAACAGTTTACAAGTTTAAACGGAAGTAATAACAGCTATAACACACAAAGCGACCAGATAGATTTCACCTGGAGAGGGAATCTTCGTAGATTCAGATTACGTACACGTAGGTCTCTCCAAACGGCTGAATTTCTCCACTGTCTCCTTCCTTTAGTTGCACAACAAACTTCTGACTCACTACTTCTCACAGGGCTTGAGGCTGGTTGCTGTTTGACTCCGCTTCCCGACTCCATTTTAATTCACGACTCCTCGCCACTTGAGACTGCTGGCTTTTTATAGTTTCTCGGATTTGGGTCTAGAAGCTTATAGGCCAATTAGGCGTATCTCGGTTCCTAATGAACAGATTGTAAAAGTTATCGAAGTTTTCAGTATTATACATTTTTTAGTCAAAGTCACCGAATGGTAGCCAAGTTTGTCGTCAAGCTCTGAGGTTACTGACACGACACCCGTTTAGCTGTCACAGGTGTGATCGTTATTCTTTTGTTGGACCGCGGTGGCCTAGTGGTAAGGTCCCGGCTTCGGAACCGGAGGGTTTCAGGTTCGAGACTCGATGCCACCGAAGATCCGTCGTATGAGGGGGTTTCTTGCACATTAAATATGTCCGGCCAAATGTCCTCCCGCTGGTGTGGCGTGGTGTGGAGAGGGGGTGCCAGTTCAGGTGTCGTCCTCGTCATTTGAGTGTGGTTCAAAATGACGAGGTCCGTCCCAAATTTAGCCCTAGTGTTTTTTTGAAACTGGACGTTAATACAACTGAACTAAGCTAAACTATTCTTTTGATGATACTTTTAGTGCTGGGAATAAAATTTTCCATTTCGTTATCATGGTCGCTAAGTGGCATCAAGTTTTTCGCCAAACTCTGAGGTCACTGAAGCGACACCCGTTTAACACCCACAGATGTTATCGCCAATTTTTTTTCTTTTCATGACATTTTTTGGTTGGGAAGCAAAATAACAGGTTTGTAACAATATGAGCACTCCTTGCGTTTACGATCTTGTTCTGGCTCCCTAATTTTATGCAAGGGGAGAAGGACAACGTCCTTTTTATTAAGTATACTATGAAAATTTCCAAAGACCATTTCCGCTATTTCATATTATGCGATGAAATACATTGTAAGATATTTCTATTTTTTTTTTTTTTTTTTTTTTTTCATTTAACAGCCTAAAATTTCCTTTTTTGATTAATTAATAGAAACAAATGATAAGAGATTTTCAATTCCAAAACTCTGAGATCTTTACTTTTGAAAAGTACAGGGGTCATTTTATATTTAATGACTTTATACTTAAAGAGAATTGAAAGCTTTGACAAAAGAGAGAAATTGCTGTTTACTACTGAAAGCACTTTTCATTGTGGGAAGCATGAAATATCGCATCCAATTAGCTATCTTTTCGCGCGATGAACCAGACCCTCTGCGGTTGATTCACCGACAATTATTTAATTTCATCGCTGACTCAGCGTATTTCCTCATCGTCCTCTTCTTCCTCGAACTTTAATTTGATTCCAGAGAACAATGGCCTTCTAACGACTGCATCGGACTGCTCGACCCTTCAAGCATTCTAAGAATCACTCATCTGTTAAAAAATCTTCCTCATTGTCTCCCCCCACCCTCTCGACAACCAAAGGTCATGATGATTAAATTAAAATGAACTTAATTTTTGAAATGCCATTGATGTTAATAAATCTGATTTTGAATACTTTGAACCAGTAGCTTTACAAACGTCTAAAGTTTGATCCACTTTTTGGAAACTGAATTTGTAGCAAAAAAATTCATTCTAGAAATGGTTTACTACAAATTCAAAATATATTCAATTTAAAATATAGAGAAACACACAGTACACGACATTTTAGAAGGTGGTTTACAAATCAAAAAGGTATGTTTGTGAAAAAAACTATATAGATAGACAGACAGATATAGATATAGATAGATAGATATAGATATAAATATAAATATAGACAGATAGATAGATATAGATATAAATATAGATATAGATAGATAGATATAGATATAGATATAAATATAGATATAGATAGATAGATAGATAGATATAGATATAAATATAGATATAGATATAAATATAGATATATATATATATATATATATATAAATATAAATATAGGTATGTATATAGATAGATAGGTATAGATATAGAGACAAGTGAAATAATATTTTAACATTTAATTTAAATCCAAATTAATTTCTCCAGTTTTATCTTGATTTAGCCCTTATCAAAGTCATTTTTAAAATATTCTCTTATTTCCTGATCCAATCCCGCGTTATCCACTTAATTAATTCAAGAAATGCTTTGTAAAGTTCTTTAGTCAGCGATTCCCAAATTGAGAGGGATTGATAAAAGTTGCTGGCCTAAACAAATAATTTTATAAAAAGACCCTTGCTTTTCCCTTGCTTTGAAAGTCACAAGCTCAGAAATCCCTGTGAGAATCTTGATCATATAATAGCACTGTAAAAAATATTTTCCAGATCAAAATATGGCTTAAAAAATGAGGGAAAATTAATTTCAGTCTTTTTTCGTCACGTTCACATGCAAATATGCATGCCTGTCTCCGGAACACTGACAGGAACTGTGATCGAGTCCTAATAGCCATCACCGGTCACGGTACAACCCTCCCCTTAGAAGGGAAGGAGGGCCAGTGCCTACACCTACTATTGTACCCACCGGGTTGGCGAGATCCAACCACCATTCTGGAAGCATCTCATCCTCATTTCAATGCCCCCCCAGAGGGAAATGTAAGATGGTATATGTTAATCTTAAGTTTAACCGGTTTTAGAACTTGAAACTGTCTTACCTGAAAATACAAAATTTAACAGTAAGTGCTTGCTACCAAAAAAAATGATAAAACCACTTTATAAATTAGTTAATCTATTCTATTAATAAAGAATGAAGGACTGAATATATCTAAAAATACTGTTTTCATTGATATAATCAAAGCATACGAATTTTCAAAAGTTTAACACACTAGAAAGCCAATGAAATGACGTTTACGAAAATTCATTTATTTTCCTCACAGTTAACGAGTCAAATTTTGTGGAAATAGGAGAATAAAAATTTCTGAATTAAGGTAGTAATAAAAAAATATTATTTTTGTTGTTGTTGTTGCTGTTGTTGTGAGTTATGGCACTTTTACAAGCCAGCAGATAGCGAATTTAAGCCGAGCAGCGTCTCCCGTTTTTCTAGTAACTCCAACTAGGACCAAAAGTACGACTTAGCTACTTCATGTGTCTCATTCGCTTTCACAGTCCCTTTTTATAAGGGGCCACATCCACACACCTCACACATAGAGCACTGAAGAAGAAGAACCATGTCTGGTATTCGAGACGCCCAGATCAAAAATAATAAAAAATTACTAAGTCTGGTAAAAGATCAAATGTATTAAACAGATTTCATTCGTAATTAAAACAACTTTTGTTTTCCAAGTGTTTTATCTCTGCTTTAAAAATGATGTCTTTATTTTCCTTCGTCAATTTTATATAAATAAAAACTTCGATACCTTAAGTAAAAGTCATGGAAAGGATCAGTCAATTATAGTTTTTGGTTTTTTATTTCTTCAGCCTATCGAAGATGAAATTGATAAGCTTGTTAAGAAGAAAAAGTTGATCAACACTTTTTCTTCATAAGCAATTTCCTTACTTCTTTTTTGCTTTTTCAAAACTTTATCCTAAGATATCTCACCATTAAACGAAAATTGCCGTACAATTATTTACGCAGTTGATTTATCACAGACAAAGAAGAAAAATATTTTCCCCAAATCCTTTTCCATTTAATAATACACTCTTTTTAAGAGCAGAAGAAAAAAAATCTTTTATGTGATTAAATTCAGACGTCGAAAGAAGATTCATTCGTATTATATATTCATTTATTCACTTGTGTTTCCCATTAGAAAGAGTTTTTAAATAATCAATCAACAGAAATTCATAGATGCGAAAGCTAATGAATGAATCAGAGCAAACAGATCATTTTGACTTACATATTTTAATGGATCATTTAACTTAACATTCATAAAATCAATTGAGATAGCTGAGTTTCTGCCTCAAACGGAAAGAAATATTCTATATCGCGCCCAGAAATATACAACGACAGTCCTTTTTCTTCACTTAATACTATTCTTTAATATACTTTTTGTTTACTTAACTTTGGAACGGCGTTCTGGCATAGGGGTAGCGTGTCTTCCCCATGGTCTTGGCCTCCGGGGTTCGAGCCTCGGTTCTGGAATGATCGCTCTTCTGTGTTCGATCTGTGAGATGTATGAATGTGCCCCCCTGTAAAAAGGAGTTGTGCAAGCGAATGTATGTGTCATCTTCATATGAGCTTGAAGTCAGACTTCTGTCTTCTGGATGTTCAGGGGTCTATAGCCTAAGAAGCTACTGCACCCCCTTTCGGTGGAAACACGGACACAACATCATCATCATCACTTATTTTGGCAACGAATAGCCTCTTGTGGTGGTCCAACCTTTTTACCATCAACCTCATATTATTCCGAAAAACCATGTGTTTAATTGTGACAAGACCTTCTTTTCTATTGCAAGCTACTTTCCGGGGGACCTTGTGTCTGTGTGCGCGTTTAGTTTAGTTATATCAATGTCCCGTCATAAAGCAACACTAGGGTTATTTTGGGACGGACTTCGTAATTTTAAACCGTGGTCAGATGACGACGACGGCACCAGAACTGGCACCCCCTCTCCAGCAAGAGGATATTTGGTCTGACGGATTTAAAGCGCAACAAACCCCCTTAGACGATGTTTCTTCGATGGAATCGGGTCTCGAACAGAAAGCCTAACACGCCGAGATCTAACTACAATATCACCGCGCCTTGCGTTTGTATTCAAAAACGATTTTCTTTTCAATGAGTGTAATTTCAGAATGTCATCAAACAGATTTATCAAATGATAGTACAGATTCGGTAAAATGGAATATGCACAAAACAATAATCCTTATAACACAGAGCAAAACAATTTAAATCTATAGAAATAAAAATGTGTGTTTGTCTGTATGTCTCTTTTGCTGTGCCATTCCGGTCATTGGATTGCGATGATACTTTGACTACTTATTACTTGCAATTGTTTATTTCTGTTGATGATGGAAAAGCAAAAAAAAATATTGCTATTCCTAAAGTTTTGAATAATGAAATTAAAAAAATAGAATTAGTATTATTCACGCTTCTCCTCTTTGTATCACTCAATTTTAATGAATGTATCCATTTCCGATACGAAAATAAATGTTATTCTTTCTACCATTCCTAATTAAACAAGACAATTATTCTAAATTTCAAACGAAATTTCCAGAATTATTTCTTTTGCGGCAGCAACGCCGGGAACTATCTAGTTAATAATAAATGAAAAAGCTAATTATATGAAAGTAACGAGTCAGTAATTATATCCATTTAATTAAATGGACAAAAAATAATTGTTAAAGGCGTAAGAAAAGAATGAAATACATTAAAAATGATCATATTTGAAATGGATTTTAATAAAAACCAATGATACAAAATCATTTATTAAAAAAAAATGAATACTCGCATTTAATTAATAAAAACAATTCCCTTTGAGAGTTTGAACCCCTCATCACAAGATTAAAGTCTCACAAATGAAGCTCATCTCAGAAACTTAAAAATTCTGATAATTCAACACATTAACCATGTTCCATTTAACCATTATCATCGGCTATAACCATTATCTCTCACACTGCAAACGATTAAGCGTGGCAAAATGGGGTTTTGTAAGAAAAGTAGTCCCTCAGCGAAAGGGGGGGGGGTCGAACCCATTAAGAGTATTTATCTAATCTGATACGAAACAATTAAAACCTCTTGTTCGATGGGTTTTGTTGGATGGCGTTGCTAGGCAACCCAGCCGCCATCATCGCCAGACCTGAATCCGAAAGAATGTGTTTCCCCGCTATCTTATTTCCTCAGGATGAGTTCGAAACACTTATTGTATTTCGGCAGTTCAGAGAAATATACAAGTGTTTTATCCCACTCAGCAACGGATGCAAATGCAAGCAGTGTAAATTAAAGAATTTAAAGGAGTCCTCGTTAAATGAGGTTGTTAACGTTTCTTCTAGAAAGAAATCAGTTGAGAAAATCTCAGCAAATAATGTTTGATTTTAAGGAGACTCGTGGGACTAATTATGCAGATTCAAATGTTTTGAAATTAAAAGTTTTAAGATATTTATTTTTATGTATCGATGCACAAATGGGAAAATTATTTCCATTAACATATTTATTATTTAGGGCACTGATAAAATATCTATTATTAACACATTAAAGGCTGGAGTCGTTGTACTGCGATTTGATCGGCGATACCTAGCAAATTTTAGTCAGGAGTCCCCGCCTTTAATGTGTTAAGACTGTCATTAAAAGGTTAATTATTTTTGCATACGGTTGAATACAGTGCTTGAGCCGCTTGGATATTCTAAAACTGTCTTTAACGATAGATGAATTTTTCAAAAAAAAAAAAAAAAAAAAAAGATTAAAACAACATAAAAACGAAACAGAAATAATTACTAATATTTCAGCTTAGAAAATTGTCCACATTGAAGTTTTCAGTCGATGTAGTGATTAGAAATGAGATATACAATATGAAGGAATATATGAACGAATGTATAATGAGATATGCATATGTAGGTCTATATATATATGAACGTAATACAATATGAAATACACAAAAATAATAATGATAAGTTATCGTTGCTAATGCCCTTGTTACTGAATACCAATTAAAACCAAATCTAAGAAATCGGGGAGAGAAGCTTTTGAGATTAAAGACCTCTGAGCGCCCAAGGGCAGAAGCCTAACTTAATTCATAAGAAAATGACCTTCACGTATTTCCTTATACAACCCCATTTCACGGGGGGGGGGCTCTCTGTCCTCACAGATGAATCAACCAAGCCCGAACTAGGACTCAAGGTCAGACGTCCTTAATACGGTAAATAGGGACTAAAAATATGATATTAACTAAAATAAGAAGATGAAAGTCGAATATTTTAACATTCTTCTTAAGCAATATTTCATGAATAAAATAAGAGATAAATAAAAAATAAAAAGTGAAATCTATAATCCCAAATGGAAAAAGCAGGTAAAAAATATATTCGGTTAAAATATTTTGATGTATATGGCCTCTTAGCAATTTTTCATTGTCTTCGTCCTTTCGAGCTTCAATTATTTGATACACGTTGTTCTCACATGGTAAAATGATATTAGAATAGAAAATGAAAAATTGTTAATATTAGTTTTTAGAAAAATTTCAGTAAATTTACTAATTGAAAACAATACGTGATACAAGATGAGACAGCTGAAGAATTAGAAAAAATAAAAAAGTGAATAAATAATAATATCATCCCAATTAAGCTTTTAGCCTTCACCAATTTCAGCTTATTCAGCATATTATTTATTAAGTTATTATTTGTTTTGGTTAATTTATCATTAACCACTTTAAACCGGTTTGAAAAATCACGAGATTTCTTAATCGGTCTATCTCTCTCTCTCTCTCTCTCTGTCTGTATATATAAATATATATAATGATTATTTTTTAAAAACTTTCATTTTCAAATAGTTTAGCTGGAAAACAAAGTTTTGGAGCTGGACCGATTTTCTGAAGTAAATAAAACCATCGTTTTTCTAACTATCGACGCATGCATAATCTGAAAGTCTCAAGATTGTTTCAAACCAGTTTAAACTTGTTAATGACGTAAATTAACTAAGAAAATTTGTAAGAATTCAGAAAATATATAATTTGAAAAAATCAAGTTATAACTTACGCTGACGATAATCTGACAACCTTTTGCATTATTTTCTAACAACCCTACTTTAATTAGTTGAAATTATTTAAAACAGCAATCTTTATCGATTAAATAAACAATATTTTAACTTGTTCCGTTTATTTTTTAAAAACTTTTCGAGAATTAAGTAATAGCACTGTGATTTCCAAGGGAAATGCTAGATTAGACGATAGACAATTCAAAAGCTCTGACTCAAAAAAAAGAAAAGAAAACGACATTAGCAGACGACAGATAATTGAAAAACAATACTGTGAAAGCCGACTCTAAAATAAAACTACATTACCTGAGACAGATATTTCAAAAGCTATACCGCGAAAGCTGACTTCAAAATAAAACACGGATAAATATTATATTTGTTACCACCACATTTTGAGACTTCAGAAAACTAAATCCAAAACTATTTAATGTTCCCACATGATTATAATAATGGTTAAAAGTTTTGAAAAAAAAATTCTTATTCTGAAATATCCAGACTCCTGATATTAAGTTAGAAGTTAACAGAAACCTCAAAATGGGGTGTTAAATAATAAAAACTTAACACGTGAAGGACATTAATAGTATAATTTCAAGGTCATGAATTCCGTTAAATACAATGACAGAAATAAGAATCAATATCTCTATACAATACACAAGATTGTTACCACTAAACTTTTGCTGTCCGATTTTTGCTGCACACAATTTAGCATTTATCACGAGAAGAGATCAGAACAGATTAACGAAAATCTGGAACTTCTCAAACGTGCACTTCGTTCTCTCTGTTTTTCAGAACGCACCGTTCAGTTATTTTAACGTCCCGTTTTGAAGCAACACTAGGATTATTCTGGGATGGACCTCGTCATTTTGAACTGTGGTCAGATGATGAGAACGGCACCTGAGCTGGTACCCCCCCTCCAAACTTCCACACCACACAGGCGTGAGGACGTTTGGCTCCGACAGATTTAACGCGCACCAGACCTGCTTACATGGTGGTTATTCGGGGCAATCGGGACTCGAACCTGCAAGCCACCGGTTCCGAATCCGAGACCTTACCGACGGGTCACTGCAAACCTCACACAGCACCGTTGAGGAGAAAAGAAAAGAAAAAGAAAGAATGAATGAAATGAAAAGGCAGGGAAAGAGAAGAAAGAAAAGAAAAGGAAAGAAAAGAAAGGAAAAAAAGAAAAGAAAGGAAAAAAAGAAAAGAAAGGGGAAAAAAAAGAAAAGAATGGAAAAAAGGAAAAAGAAAAAAAAAGAAAAGAAAGGTAAAAAGAAAAAAAGGAAAGGTAAAAAGAAAAAAAGGAAAGGTAAAAAGAAAAAAAGGAAAGGAAATAAAGAAAGAAAAGGAAAGAAAGAAAAAATATAGAGAAAATCAAATGCATTTTCAAGAAATAAAGAGATTTCGCTGTGTGAACCAATAATATGTTTCCTAAGGTGGTTGTAAAACTCACTAGAGTTCATAATTGGGCTATCCTACTCCAAGAAGGAGGAGTTGGGGAGGGATTATTTCATTATAATTCTATTGATATAGAACATAAAAAGACAATTCAAAGCTAGACTCTTCTGATCGTCTAATTTTTCTGTTGAAATTATACGATAGCTATAATCCCTTAGATATTAGAGAAATTAAATAAGTTTTCAACTTTTGGACGTCGTTAAGCTGTCGTTGGAAATCTGTCACAAATTGTATTCTCTATTATCTTCGGAATTCCAATGTTTATGAAATTAGAGATGGAAATAAAGGGCTGTAGATCAGAGGGAATTTTCTTTATATCTCAGGGCAAAGAGAATGTATTTTCGCTTACCAGTTAAGAAAACGAAAAAAGATTTTTTTTTTTTCCAATCACAAACATTTCTTTTATTTTTTTATTACTGTTCTCAAGAAAAGTAATAATGGTCTTCAACACATAACCAAAAAATCAAAATTTATCTTTAAAAGTAGAGTTAAACAAAAAAAACCATATAGAAATATATGCATTAACATTTTGTAGCAATGGAAACTAAAATAGTGCGTTTTAAACTTAAATGAATACTAGCATGCAATTTCATGAGTCTATTTTCACTTTATGGTAAAAATGAATTCATAGTTAGGTATTCTTTTTCTATCTATCTTTTTTTGTTAACGAGTGCAGGAAATTTTGAGCAAATTTGTTTCAATTTTTCACTGTTGTGCTTCAGATCTGACTCTGTAATGGAAAACAACTGATTTGAAACAAAATATTTCACTTAAAATTTTAAATGAATATAAAGTATCTAAGCAAAATATAATGAATTAATGAAAAAAGAACGAAACAAAATACTCATTCTTTGGTAGTTTCAGGTGCTTTTGGAGTACTTGATTAAAAAAATTAGAAACAATAAAATACAATAAAATTTCTTTTCTCGCAATATTTTTCCAAATACAAACAAATGAAAATATCCAATATTCTTTCTTTAACTGTTTACTAGGTTTATACATCAAGATTATGGCCAAGCCATTGCATATCATATATTCTGCTTTTAGCTGCAAAATTGATAGATTGTTATTAAATGGAAAAATATAGAATAGAATTAGAAAGGTATGGGGGCCGCGGAAGCGTGGTTGGTAGAGCGTCAGTCTCGTAACCGAAAAGTAGCCAGTTCTGTCCTCGTCTTGGCCAAACACTGCTGTGTTGACTAATGGTAGTTGGGGCACTTTCAATAGGTCGTGGCTACAAATTCCTCCAAGTTCCTATCAAAAATTATATCTCTGAATCAGGGATGAGTCGGTCTCTGATTTGGGTCTAAATTCTGACTTGCAGATGGATGAATGAGATCAACCATCACCTAAAAACGGTTTGTGTCGTGTGTGTTCGAGCAAAGTCGTCCTTTCAACTTAACGGTGCTGGTTAACAGCGAAAGGCGTACATTTGTCTTCATTCAAAAGAGCTCCGCTCATTCAGGTTTGATATGACCAAGTGGCATTAGACCAAAAACCACAAAATTTTATGATAATGCTTCGGAAACAAAAAATAAAAATAATTCCATAAGTTGTTTCAGTAAATACATAGAGTTGTTTCACCTTAACGGTGCTCGTCAACACCCCTGCCTTCCTTCGACTGTCCCCCCTGCCTTCATTCGAAAGAGCTTCGCTCATTCGAACTTGGTATCACCAAGTGGCATTAGACACACCACCAGAAAGGTATCTTAGCGAAGTAATTGCCCAACATATCACGGCAGTACTATGCTGTATTACAGCTGGTGTTCAAATAAAAAGGTACGAAACGTTGGAGTCTCCTGCGCAAATCGGAGCATGCGCAGGAAAGAACAGAGACTCTTATAAGAGCTTCGTCCAAGGTCAGCTACTTGTTGAATTCCCTGCGCACAAAAGAACCTTTAACTCCGATGTGTGTTGAGAGAGAATTCGAAGACTAGGCAGGTACATCAAGAACAAAGGATGTTGCTACTCAGGGAGGGTGTGGCTCTGCTCCATGATAACGCACGTCTACACTTTTCCAGGGCCATACATACAGAGTTCACCAAATTCAAGTGGGAACAGATTGACCTACAGCCCGGACATGCCACCCTGCGATATTCATGCTTTTGGTCTCCTGAAATGAAAGCCATTTAACTCGAATGATGAACTCAAAGACGTTGTGAAGAACTTTGTTTTGTCACTGACACAGAAATTTTGGGAACAAGGAATTATTCGCCTTGTTAATCAATAGGACCTGTGTGCTCAGGCGTGTGGTGTATATTTTAAATAAAGTCTGCATTTTTACCTAAGTGTTATTTCGTACCTTTTCATTTAAATACTCCTTGTAAGTCTCTTCAGAAAAGTGAGAACAGATTTTAAAAATGCGTTTTAAACTTTTCAGCTTCGTGTAACTCTCAATCTGAGAGTGCAATTACACAAACATTACAGGACAACACGCATATGTATTTCAGATGCAACGAGCTTCAAAGCCTTGTCAAGTAACTGCAACATCGGTTGATCTGATTCAATGTGAAAGAAAATTTTAATTTGATTATTTCTGCAGTTTAAAATCTGTTATATCCAATTATGTTCATATCTAGTTTCGATTTTAATTAATTTTGAACCTTCCAGAATAGAATAAAAAATAACTTTAAATTGCTCATTTTAATGAAGACATATTAGTATAACGAGAAATTTTATCCCTGTATAGAAAAAACCTTTTATGATATGCAATGGAAATATATATATTTTTTCTTTTGTTAAAGTCAATCATTAAAATCTATTTTTAGTACCAATTTAAGAATTTCGATAGCAATAATTTAATTTCTAACATATTTTGGGATCTCGTGGACCTTTTCATAAAAATATTATGTTTATTAAGAATAATTAATTTAAATTAATTGGATTTCTAAATAATCAGACTAAAAATAATAAAATGAAACAGACAGTACTTCACCTTTAGAATCAAAGGATTAGATTTAATAATTTGATCTTTATTAGGAAAAAAAGATGCAATTCAGTTATCATTTTTCAAAAATAGATTGAGTAAAATTCACGTTTCTCTTTAATTAAAGCATTTTTTTTTCATAAAAAACAAAAATAGTCGTTAAGTCGGTGGCAACAAAAGTCAAACGATAATTTCTTCTTAAAAAGCAGTAATACTTTGAGCGATAGAAGAAAATTAACACTTCAATAAATTTTTATAACGAAATCATCGCTTTCTGCAAAATGTAACCGACATAAAATCTTGTTTTTATGTCTTTGCTGAACTTTTTTTAAAAGCATATCTAAATTAGAAGCATAAAACGGTCAATAAAATTTATATTCAAGGCTTTGTTAAACAGTTTAGAATGAATTTTTAGGTTGTAAAATTATTCCTAAAGCATTATACAACAACGAAGATAAAACATTTATTTTTAAATATATGTATTTTGCACTTTTTTTCCTGGATCTATCGGCTATTTGAATAAAATATAAATCATCCTTATTTTTTATTGAAAATCAACAATGATATAAAGTTTAGGAATATAAATATTTTTGACTCATTAAAGTTTCATTTAAAAGTATTTTTAAAAATATATATTCATCTAAAAATGATGAAACAAAATTTCAAAATGGAAAAGTTTTTAGTGTTAAGGAAATGCACGAATTGAAAATCAAAAATCATATAAAGTTTAAGAATATAAATATTCTGAATTATTAAAAATTCATTTAAAAGTTTGTACTATTTTGATACTTAAATTTGCAAACTTCTTTAACACTAAAAAAATGTCAATTTTAAAATTTTGTTTTATCACATTTAGATGAATGTATATTTCAAAAAAATACATATTCGTTTAAATATGATAAAATAAAATTTTAAAATTGACATATTTGTTATTGTTAAAGAAATATAAAAATTTATGTAGCAAAATAAGACAAACTTTCATAATTGATTATAATGCATTAAAGAATTTATATCCTCTTCACACAAAAACCTATACTAAAATTTATCATGTTTTATTTAACACAATGCACTAGTCTATTTTCCAAATCTGACGCAATTGGGTCTTTGCCTTGATTTTGGAGTAATAAAATCTAGACTTTTAAGCAAGATTC
>JAPMOQ010032404.1:958577-969665 GCA_026543055.1 Argiope trifasciata | reverse complement strand
TATATATATATATATATATATATATAAAAATTGTAATTATTTAATAAAAATTAACTAAGGTTAATAATACGAGTTCAGTTCTTACAAAAATCAATACTTTTTTTATACTTATTATTTTTCGATAATTATTTAGAAAAAAGTCAATAAAAAATTGTTTTCTTTGATGATCTAAGGAAGAATTGAATTAAATAACATATTACGTGTTCCGAAACAGGTGCAAATTAAAAATTATTAGAAATACTCTCAAGTAAAGATACAATATTTAGAAAAGATTTTTTTATTATATATATAAACGTTTGTAAGAGAATAAGAACGGTAAAGAATTGTTTCATGTGAATATGAAATTAATATTTGCTGTATTCAAAATGAATATGAAGAACGATTCTTGCTTAAAATTAATATTCAGAATAATCACGGTAAATAATACACTTAATTTGCATTCGGATAAAACTGGCTGTTTATAAAATCAGAACATCGGGTTTCCTTCGAAGGCAATCTGGCAACATGCGTGAAAGTGAAAAATATTGTCATCAATCTAGCTAAGCTTAGTAAAAAGAATTAATAGTGGTAATCCTCAGCCTTATCCGGAGTGCTTACGGGTCTGTTGAAAACAATTGCCGGGATTAGGTTTATCCTTTCTGTGAACGGATTAATGCTGATAAATCCTGACATGGATTGTGCTAGTTGTAAGTTCCTTTGGACTTTATGTAGGAGTATGGAAAATATAAGCACAAACATAGCTGTTAAAAATAAACAGAGGAATAGAAAGATATTAATAGATATTTTTCTCGTGATGTGTAGAAATGAAGATGACACACGCAAAAAAATTATTTTCCCAATTTACAAATGATAAAGGATAGCAGTAAATGGCTACCAATATTTCCACAATTTTAAGTAGTTTTAATTAAACAAGTAATCTATTCTATATTCATAATAAAGCTCAAAGCGTGTGGGTGGGTGTGCTGGCGTTCTACAGGCCAGGCCGTTAGACCTACAGCTACCAAATTTGGTACAAGTATACCTTCGAGGTCGGGAATGTGCATCTCCGAGCCCTTTTATCGAATTTTTAATTAGAATTTGAATTAATTAACATTTAAGCGAAATTTCGACGTTTTTCCGCTATAACTTCCGAAAATATGATCGCACAAACATGATTTTTACATCAAGTTAAAGATTAAAAAAACTAGCTTTCTATTGGTATCAGTGTTTTAACATATAATTTAAATTTCTATTTTAAACAATTGTTAAAGGAATGCTTTAACCATATTTTCAACAATATATTTCAGACAAAACAATAATAAACAAACAAATAAATCTTCAAGAGAGCGTCAAAGGGAAAAAAATTAGGTTTTATCACCGTGTTGCCATCATTTTGACGGAAACTCAAATTTTTAAAAAAACAACTATTACTCTAAATTAAATCTAAAGAAATGTAACTTTCACCACGTGACTGGATAAAATAAAATGAATATAAAATGTGACATTTTCTTTAAAAAATGCAAGGCAAAGGATTCTATGATCGCTTGCAATAGTTAAATCATTAATTCAATAAATTATCTTTATACAGGATATGCATTCAAATTCCGGTCCAATGGCCGATTTGTAAAATATTATTAATAGGCATATATATTGTTTAATACTATTAATTTGATCTAAATAAAGTAAATAATGACATTTTATGTAGCTTGAGTCAAACAATGCATTAATGAATAAGGAATTTTAGATATCTTCACACTTTACTCTGTGAGCCATATTTTACAAAATATTTTTATTAATATTTTAAATAAAAGTTGCGACATCAATCAGTCTTCTAAATCCGTTATTAAAACTGACTGATTTATAAATTTAAAGATTATTATTAGGGAAAAGTGTTCCTTTAGAACTTTCAGTCTATCCAAAGAAAATATTAATTTCAGGCCAATCAATGCCCGGAATTACTTCATGGCTAATGAATATGTGATTTCATTGAAAATTTAAAAACGCATTACTCATGGCGAACCAGCTGGTCACCAAAGGCCGCTAGTATATATATATATATATAGAGAGAGAGAGAGAGAAAGAGAGAGAGAGAAATTCCGACCAAGGTCAGCAAAGAAAATTTTTATTTTTGTAACCTTTTATTAAATAAATATCAAAAAAATATTTAGAATCAAAAATGTATTGATTTTCGCAAGAATAGAAATCGCATTCTTCACCTTCAAGTGAAAAATTCCGACATCGTTGCATTTTATGGTTACATGGAATTGGACATAACTTTTATTGGCACTACATTTTTCAAATAACACATTAAAGCATTCTTACTAATTTAGCTTAGTTTGGTTATATTAACTTCCTGCTTTTGAAGTAACTCTAAGGCTATTTTAGGAAGAACCTTAAAATTTGAAAAAGTAGTCAGATGGCAAGGATGACACTATAGCTGGCACCCCCTCTCAAAACACCCACACCACACCAGATGAAGAACATTTTGCCCCAACAGATTAAATGCGCGCTAGACTCATTTACGCATTGGTTCTTCTGAGGAATCGGGTCACGAACTTGAAACCCCCCTCTTCTGAAGCCCTAACCTTACCAACAGCCACTGGCAACTTTTCTTAAAACTCTATTTATATTCTTAAATGCGTTAATCAAAATTTAATTCCCCCCATTTATTTTTTTAAATATGGTTTTCGTGAAATCAAACACATATACAATGCAAACGTGAGAATTTTAAGTTAAAGGGAATACCCCAAAAAGTTTGAAAAACAGAAACAGAATGTCAGATGCAGAAACTTCATTACCGTTAGTACATCAAATTTTAAATTCACATTTTTTTTCCTTTTATCAAACTATATAAATTATTCAGTCTTTAAATATTGACCTAAAATACTTTTCATCTTTTAAATGTTTTCAGTTTATTTTTATTTTTTATTAAATTTTTAAAATCAATTTTTTAACATTATTTCAAATATAATTTTTGAAGAAAAAAATAACAGTTTATTCTTACTTGTTCGTCTTTTTATAATTTTTTTAAGTGAAATATGGACAGTGGCTCTTTTATTTTGCATTAAAAAAAGAATTTAAAAAATTAATCGAAGACAGAAATTAAAATTGAGTCTGTTAATTACTAATTATTAAATTAATTACATTAATTACTAATTATTTATTTTTAAATGTTATTAAAATTAATAATTTTTAAATAGTTAAAATTAAATAAAATATTGAAAATTAACTACTTAACTGATTTTAATGGGCACAGTTTTAACTATGATTGATTTTTTACCCTTTAAATTCAATCACTTCTAACCAAAATTCATAAGAAAGAGCATATGTAGTAATTAATTGACATTACATCTCATGTGTTATTATTAGCTAAAAAATATATTTGATAATAATTTTAATAATGTGGAAAAACTTAAAATTAAATTATAAATCCGATTAGATAACATAAAAAAATAATTAAATTAAATTTAAGTATTTTAAAACTGACATTTTCTTAACAATTGAAAGTGAATGTGAAATTCACTCGCTCTTTTAATAGATTACCTGTACATATTCAAATTGCTTTCAAACAAAAATAAAGTTTTTTTCAGTCTTTTGTTTTTTATGTCAATTATAATAATTAAGATTGATAAAAAAATATAAATAAGTAATACGAGTACATTTTAAAACTGATTTGCATGTTTAAATTAACTTAATAAGAAGATAGTTGCAATCTTGTATCCGAAATTCTTAAAGGGTTGTTATATGGCTGATTGAAAATCATTTTTATGCCATAGTTTAGCCCTATTTTTTCAAGTACATCTAAAAAAATATTATTAATTCTTGAAAAGATTCTGAAAGAAAATTTCGAAGAAGTATTTAGCTCAAAAAAGAAAGTCATACGAACGGAACGATGAAAGCTTGATTCTAGAGATTTTAATCGCTATTTTTTGCCTTTTATGAAAAAAAATACAGAATTCTGGTTCTCTTTTTTTGTTATTGAAGCCGCAATATTCTGTGCTCAAAAAAATCTAGGATATAATTTTTCTTGAATTCTTACTAACAACATTAAAAAATTAAAACCTAGTAAAAATTAAATAGCTTAAATTTTTAAGGACATAAATTTCAACACGATCTATTAATAAAGCTTATAAAAACTTAGTGCATTCGAAAATTTTTTATTGGAAAAAAAGTTCCATTTTAAAGAATTTACTTCGATATATCCCTTTTTCTAGGCTTTTCTTTTTTTCTTTCGTTTTTCGACCCTCATTAATGAGAAATACAGAGATTTCTAAGAAAGCGACTTTAAAAAAGAAAACGTTTCTTCAGAAAGCAAATAGCTCTTCTTTATTGAAAAAAAGAAAGAAAGAAAAAGGTAATTTGAGAGGTTGATAATAAAGTTTAGTGAACAAAAAAAAATCACATCTCGCTCTGTTGTTCTGTGGTTTTTGAGAAGAAAAAAAAAGTTCCAGTCAAGATTTGCTTTTGCTTCCTTACACTGTAAAATCTAATTAATAGAAAAATGTGGTTAAGGCAAACAAAATGAAAGTAATTTGGCTCTCCCACAAATAAACTTTGTTGATGCCGTTTTTTATTTGGTAATTATTTTCTTTTTTGCTGGAAAAAAAGACAAAAGAATTCTATCCTTTTCAGTTTAATTATTAAAATATGAAAATTATTTGTTATTCAATGTGACTCACAACCTACGATATTTTTAATTTTTGAAAAATTAATTAAAATACAAAACATTAGAGAATTTTTCTTTAATACGGGAAAATTACTCCAAAAAAAAAGGCATTTTTAAAATTTTTTTTCAAAAATTTAAATGGCATGGATCGAGAGATTTTCATTTGCGAAATTGACTCAATAATTAAAATTTTATTTTAGAAAATACATACGAAAATTCCATTCCAAGTGTTATTATTGTTACATACAGTGTACCATTAAGACATTTGTGAAAAGATTGTGTCAAATTTTTATGGAAATCTGAGACTGAATAAGTTCACACTCGTGTACCTACCTAAATTTTTTAGTTTCTTATATACATAGTTTAGAGATAACTTAAAAAATTGCCAAAAAATTCAACTGAAAATTTTAAAACCCTACGAATTCGAAAAAAAAAAAAAAATGAAAAATGTCCATCCATCTATCAGTCTGTGACAAAGATAATTCAAAAGCACTTGGAGTTCGAAATTGAAATTGTTGAAATTTGGTATATTGTCTTTTGTATGTAAAAATGTGAAACGGTTTTGAGCAAAATCTATTCCAAAGTAGTCTGTCTGTGGCTGTGGTGTATAGTGCCAATGTATCTGTTGAATTCCGCCAAGGACTGAACCTGGAATGTTTGGGTTTGAAGTCCAGTAACTTATACATTCGACAAAAGCGATCGCTCATGTCTAGTGGCTGCTTCTGGCTAATTACCACATGCCTATCAATCTGCTCTGAATAAAAGTTAACGCCATAGTTATAAACAAAAAGTGTTAAGTAGGTAAAATTCGATATATAGTATCATCATGTATAGTGTCAAATGTTAAGATATAAACAGGAGCTAAATAATCTCTCGATCTATACATTCAGAAACATGTTAGCAGTTAAATTCAAAAACGCAATGATATCAAATTCGGTATGTGATTATATGGATGAAATACAGCACAGCGAATTAGCTTCTATAGTCTAGACGCCAGTCAAA
This sequence comes from Argiope trifasciata, assembly GCA_026543055.1. Lineage (NCBI taxonomy): Eukaryota > Metazoa > Arthropoda > Arachnida > Araneae > Araneidae > Argiope > Argiope trifasciata. Next base: position 964,018 of record JAPMOQ010032404.1, on the reverse strand, counting down.
TTTTGAGCTAAATTTGACCATAAATTGACTGTCTGTCGGTCTATATTTTCAGAAATAGAAAATGAAATAGTTCAAATCTTCAACTACTTGAATATATCAAAATCGAAATGGGAATTTGTGACTACAAGCGTAGTTTTGTGTCATAATTTTGTTCAAATCCGTTGAGAAAAAACACCTATTTGAAACACAAATCTGAATACCATTAACACAAGTCAGAGATTAACCGCCAAATAACTCGCCAAGGGTGGCACGATAGATTCAATAAAAGTGTGAAATTCCCATCAAAAGTTAATATACAGTAATTATTGTACGACAATACCATGTAAGTCGCTCTCTGGCGTTCATCTATACTAATATTATAAATGTGAAAGTTTGGATGGATGGATGTTTGTTACTCAATCACGCTAGAACGGAATTGGATGAAAATTAGCACAAAGGTAGATTAGAGTCAGGAATAGAACATAGTCTTCTTTATACTACAGTTCATTGAGTGTTTCATTTTTTATTTATTAAAAACTAAGTTTCGCGTCAAAAAGCTGAGGCCAAATCCCGACAAAGATTCCACTAAGACTCCACCAGATAAGGCTCCATTTTTTTCCCCATCAGTAAACAGTGTTCTTATTGTTTGATGTATTTAAAATCACATGTTGCTAATGAATCGGTATTTCGGACTCATTCTGAAGTATTTTTAGACTAAACGAAAACAAAATAAATGAAATTAAAAAATTCTAATCTGCATTGCGTTACCCTAACTGGCTAGAAACTGGCGTTGAAAGTTCAGGAGTGATTGTTGACATCTGTGACAACTGTTCATTTAAACTGAGAATTTAAAAAATGAGTGTGTAATACTGTTGTAGCTATCTCCATCTCGATCAATAAATAAAATGGATTTCACCTGACTTGATTTGCTGTTTTATTTCGGGTATACAATGTAAATAAATTGCTTTACGTTTGTTGTGTGTTTTTGTTATTAAACTGTATTTATGTTAGATATTTTTCGTATATGCTTATACTTTTAAGTGTATGGATTTTATTTTGGGTTTAATTTTTTTTATTTGACATTATTTCATAGTTTTTCGTACATACACATCAAAATTTCCACTCGAACACAGTCGTGGGTAATAGCTAGTTAATAGAATATGTAAGAAAGCTTTAAAGAGAGACATTCCCCTCTGGTTGAATTATCACTCACAAATACATACAAATAAATATAATCAAAAACATTTTTGAAGCAGGAGGCAAGTTCGAATAATTAGAACATGGATAGTCATCAATGTCACAAGTTGCATTTTCAAAGACAGTGACAACATGTACGAAAAAATAAATTAAAATGTTTAAAAATTGAAGGTTAGTTTCCAAGTCCATGAAAAACAACGGAAACATTTTAATCACATGTTCCTCATCCTTGTAGGTTAAAAAAAACCGGAAGATAACAACTTTTAACGTGTTATTAACACTGACGTGTTTCGCTTTGCATTATGATAATCGGGGCTGGATTCAATTCCCCGATATTAAATATTTGTAGCGCTCTCCATTAGAAGTACTTAGTTTATTAAACTATTAGTTAATGAGCAAAAACTGCTGGCTTGCTTTTAAGCAGTGGTGAATAACCCTGAACACAAAAGAATTTTTTCGTAATTTTCAGTTTCAGAAAGCTGTAATTGTTTTTGACATAGGATTCAGAATATTTCGGTGATGGTTCTTACTAACCGAACATTTCAATCACCACACACTCAAAGTTGCACACAATTATGGAGATTTTTGATATTTTACAGCATTTTTATTTGTGTTATGATAAAATAAATATAATTTCTTAGTAAGTATAAAATGCCTAATTGTTATATCTTCACATTATTCTGAATGTAGAATAATACTGTAGAGATACAGAACGCCTCATGCTAGTTTCATGAAGTAAATTCTGTTTGCATTCTACCTGCAGAGTAATTGTGATTATAAGAACAGCATTTTGAAATTGTATCAAGTTCACCATAATACTTTTCTTTCTTTTAACCATTGAACATCCAAAAATTTGGAGTCTCTAGATTACTTGTTATGAATAGATATGTTATGAAGATACGAGTATGTTAAAGTGTAGAAATAATTAATTTGCAGATTAACTAGCCAATCTTATTAGCTAATCTGTACAGTTGTTACTGTGATCCCTTAACGTTCGAAAAACTGTTTCACTTTACAAATTATTTAGTTAATCAGAGATACATTCCTAAATCCTTTACATATTATTTACCAGGTCCTTGTTAAAGTGAAAGTAAATTCTTTGTTGGAGCAATAACACCATTCCTCAAATTAAATGTTGTTTATTTATTTTTGCTATCTAAAGAATCAAGTTAACGCAATGGAATGGTCAACATAATGTTATTGCTGTAACTTATGGCAATTTACAAGCCCATTGGCAGATCTGATTTAAGTCGAGTAAACGTCTCTTGTTTCTTCATAACACCAACTAAGAGTACGTCTCAGCTACTTCATGCATTACATTCGCCTGTAAGACCCGTTTTTTCAGGCGGGCCAGTCACACACCTGACAGCAGAACACAGAAGAAAAACAGTCATACCTGAACAGGGGCTCGAACCCAGAATTGTCCAGATCACATGAAGAATTTCCATTCGGTAAAAGTAGGTATACATTCCTCCGAAACTAAAAAAAGAAAATAATAAGATTTGGGATCACATGTCTCTCAAATGTAAATAAAAATTAATAAAAATATTCTCTTAAAAAATCCGTAATAATTTTCTTGGGAAAAAAATTAAAGGATAGTTTTCTCAAAAGGGTCAAAGTGATTTTTTGGTAAACCTAGTGTTAAACATTTAAAATTAAAATACATCCGAAATATGATTGTTTTTTATTTGATTTAGATTATTTTTGTGTGCGCTATAAACTTTCGCAATTGCTCCTTTATAGTTTGGGTTTTTGATCAATCTTTATTTTCCATTTTAATATACAATTTATAAAACCGCTTTTCATGTTTACTATTCAAAATGCAATAATTCTGCCGTATCTTCAATCCATACTGCGTTTCTTAATTTATCTTACCACAGAGAAAACACCACGTTTTATGGAAAAAACGGATGATAGAAGTTCTGTCAATAAATCTAACTTATTTAAATTAGATCAAATTATTAGGCAATATTTGAAGTCAAATTCTCGCATAAGAGAACGGCAATAATTTTCCTGAAAAAAATTAAATAACAGTTTTCTCAAAAGGCTCAAAAAAATGTCTAGGTAAATTTATTGTTAAACATTTAAAGAAATTAAAATACTTCCTAAATATGATTATTTTTCATTTTATTTGGAACATTTCTGTATGCTCTATAAACCTATGTAGTTCAGGTTTTTGATAAATCTTTATATTCCATTTTAATTTGCAGTTTATAAAACCGTTTTTCATGTTTATTATTCAAAATGCAATAGTTCTGCCATGTCTTCAATCTATACTCTGTTCCTTAGCTTATTTTACCACAAAGAAAACACCACGTCTTATTGAAAAAGATGGGTAAGAAAAATTCAGTCAATAAAAGTAACTTGCGTCTTATTGAAAAAAACGGATGATAGAAGTTCGGTCAATAAATCTAACTTACGCAAATCAAATCAAAATATCTAGCAATATCCGATGTAAATTCTATCTAACCTATGCAAGAAATAAATGGTTTAATAAACCTCGCTGCAACAATATGAAATATCATATTGCTTGCTTTGGCTATCAAAAAGAAAGAATTAACAATCCACTAGTATTCGGAATCGGACCTAAATCCAACCTCTGCCAAAACCAAGGTAATTCCTTTTCACCGCTTTGAAACGGATTTTCAGTTTGATAAATCACATCTGTTCTGTGAAAGAGTTTCAAAATAGAGATTTCCGAAGAATTTCCATCGTGTTACATTCGGAATCTATTGCTGGGATTTAGCGAGCAAACTATTTTTTTACATTACTTTTGTGCGGATGAATATCTATGTGATTTCCGTTTCCCTATTTTCTTCATTTCAATCAGACACGCGCTCTTTGTCCTTTGCCTTTAAGCAGATTTATGGCTATAAAATTGAACTAAAGAAAAAATGCTGTGTTATCTTCTTTATTCGTGCTTGATATACATGTGTTTGTGCGTGTGTAATGAATGCGCTGAAAGATTGAGAAAGAAATGCCGGGGATCTTATTGAAAAACCACAAAATTTATGATGCTAGTACAAGCTGTTGATATTCAAACTTAATAAATCTTAACCTTGATAAGTCTTAACCTTGTTGTCACATGTGTACCAATTGTTCCATCTTGTTCGATGTACAGATTAGAAAAGTGTAATGTTTTCCTCCTTAATCCAGTTTCAATCAATCTGACCTTTCTAGTATCTTTTCTAGTATTTTTCTAGTAATATTCGACATTGTAATGTATCTTCATTTATCAGACATTCGTGAGTCCGCAAAAATGTAACCCGTAAAAATAATTGTGACGTATGAGTAGCTAAGACGTACTTTTGGCTCTAGATGGCGCTACAAGAGTCGCTTTCTCGACTTAAGGTATCCAATTATGTTAAAAAACATAGGTTATCGACCACATTGGCGATTTTTTTATATTGTTATTTCTTGTGGTTCAGACTTTCCTCATGCCACAACACTTTTTTTCTAGGAAAAGGAAAACCTGACATCTCATCCAAGGGAATTTAAGCAAAACGTATTTTTCAGTCAAAATTTGTCCAAATTTTCTCAAAACTTTCATTTTCATAAAAATTCTCCACAGTTAACATGATTTCTAAAAAATTACCTGAGGTACTTACATAAGGCTGTCAGCGCGTGCTTTAAATAATATAGACAATGCAATGAACCAAAAGTTTTATTATTGGTGAAATACTTTTTTCATTTATAGGTGTTTTTAGAATAAAATAAATTACGAATTTATGGAAACAATGCCCATATACGTACATTTTTACCCATTACGTCTTTGCATCTCAAAGTTTTTCTTAGATTTTGGTTCATTTTATTCACCATTATATTTTCTAACTTGTATGCAAAGAAAAATAGAATTGCTGCATTACCATTTTGTGTCAGTGTTCACCGTTTTGTTTAAATTTCGTTAAAATTTATTAAAAATTTTCCTATTTCTAAAAAAACTATATTTCCAAATAGTTTTTTTGTATTTATTTTATTTTGTTTTAAAACCGATAATGCATCTAAAAACCATCGTTTAAATAGTTTTTTTAAAAAATCAATTTTTAAACTTTTTTCCTCCGAAAGCAGTCGGATACCTTAAGATCGCTGACTTTGTCAACGAGCTTAAGTGTCCCAAGAAGCAACTATATTACTTTCTTGTGAATATAAAGTGAATGTGATGCCTTCACTTGATATTCACAATACAGAGAGAAGGTATTGTAATATTTCAAAAAAATCAAACTCGATATTATAATAATTCTCTATTTTTCAGGCATCCAGAGTCC
>JAPMOQ010032404.1:936988-958567 GCA_026543055.1 Argiope trifasciata | reverse complement strand
TTAAGCTTTTTTATCCACAGTTTTTTGGATAAGCTTAAGATTTTTTATCCACAGTTTCTTCGGATAATTTTAAGTTTTTTATTCATAATTTATTCATGCTTTTAGATATTATAAGACTTTAATATAAGTAATTATTAACCTCATTTAACTAATAATTATCTTGTAACCAAAGAGAAGCCAATGATTGCAAGATAAATTGCTGAATTCCAATGATTTAAATCATTGTGTTTAAAATTGAGTTCACATGTGCAAGAAAGATCACATCGACAGATGGTTAACTCATTGACATAATTTGGCTCAAATTTAATAGATATCTATATATTTTGAATTCTAAACTTATACACCAAATTTTATCTAATCTAACTCTTTGCATTTTGTAATTATCGAGTATACTTGAATTTGAAAGGCAAATAAATAAATTTACTTTCAATAGAATTCATTGAAAGTTGAAAATAAATCTGTAAATTTGGTTGCTATTACTTCTACTAGATATAAACCTAAAACTGAAACCGTTTTTGAGTTATCTTATTCTTAGAGCGACACACAACATTCCAAATGTAAGTTTCTGAACTCATTGGAAGTTTAACAACCGGAGATACGTCAAACTCTCTAGTATGATTTTTCTGAAAATCACAATATTTCTTCTATACTTCACATACTAAAAAGAGGATCACATGTTAAGAGACTAAATATATGTTATATATCTCTTATGTATAATGAGCGAATTGTTGAAGAATATTCACATGGACAACCACAAGCTTCGGAAGTTGGTCAAAGAAATACAACTTCAAAATCTACTCATTTGATTGGCAAATATTTTTCAAACTTTACTTCAAGCCTGCCATCAAAGTCGAAACTACTCAGAAGATATGAATTCGGTTCAAAAAATGGAATCCGTGCAGAATCATGCTGCTTGTTTTGGATCTGCAAAATGACATCATGTGTAATTTGAACACGACAATGATTCCAACCACAAGCTTTAATTTTTTTCCGTTGTATCGCAAGGGAATTTATTTATTTAAAAATACTTTTATCTTATTTATGGAATATATTTTATTTTATTTAGCAATTTTTCATTAAATGATGCTTTGTTGATGCTTCCTGTACAGAACAATTACTTCAAAAATTTCAAATTTAATAGACATATTTTGGAAAGAAAAATATGCGCAACGGAGAATTTTTTTTTTTTTTTTTTTTTTAAATTTTAATTAAAATTCGAAGTGAAAGTTAAGTTACTTTTTTTATTTTTCTTTAAATTTCAAAATATTATTATCGTGCAGTATTATTTTTCATGTATTCTTGAAATTAAAAAAATATATATATCATTTTAACGATATCAATATTTTTATATTTTAAATTAATTTTTAATATTTTAAAGCATTTTTTGTAATGATATGTTTCACATTAATAATGAAACTAATTTTTTTTCATTATTGCTAAAATCTATTTCAATATTATGATATTACTATAATTATTTCCATTTTTGTTGGGGGAACTACGTATTCACACCTGTTGAATCTCAAATGTTCTAGCTGAATAATTTTCAAAATTATTACATAAATAATTAAAAAACTGTTCTGTAATACACATATAAGTTAAATTTGTAAAGGATTTTATTTCGTTTTATTGTTTGGTTTTATATTTCTCATATGTTAAACAAAAAATTTTAGTTTTATTATTAGTATTTATTATTATATATGCGGAAATTTATCCAATTCCGTTTTGCAGATCAAAATTCAAATATTAAATGAAATAACAGAAAATTAGATATGCATTGCATAATAAACCAAACGGAACTATTAATTTTTTTAAAATATTTTACAAATCTATCAAAATTTCAAATTTATAAGCTATTTACTGGAAACTACATTAAGAGGAAAATGCATAAAATATTTAATCGAAGAATGCCAACAAGCATTCCTTCCAGTGAAACAGCTAGTCGTCAAAGGCGATTAAGTATTCCATAAAAATATTCCATTAAATTTGCTTTTATATATTCGTAAAGCATATTCTGATATCGTTCACAATGCTTTCGGCTAAAACGCGATACTTAATTAGAAAGGCATTCATGATAAAAACACGGTTTTTGATTGCGCATTTTTCAGCAAAAATACCGCATTCAGCTGATTAGGAACCTCTGATCTGCACCCCTCCCACATGCCACCCAACAAGCCCAGGAATCCAGGAGCGCGAGCGCGCGCCGTCCTCCCCCTAGGCGCTGCTCCGTGCCTCTGACTCCTTTTTTAACCTACCCTCCGCTGCGATGATCCGACGCGTGCGCAGGTGATGCAGCCGCAACCTGCCCTGCTTCAGTCAGTCCCCCGGCCGACACTCGCTCTCATTCCAAGAGCAACCCGCTAATGGCAGCGCACCCCAGGTGAGTCTCTCTCTCCTCTTTTCTCGTTTGCTGTGGGACATCAGCATCCCCTTTTTAACCTAACAATGAGAAGGTCGCAAAGTCAAGCGAGCGGGGGTGGAGTTTTGACAGCAGACGACTTTTTTTTTTCTTTCTTTTAAAAATTTCGTCACTAGCTATAAACTCGAGCAAGGACCGCTGTTGTTTATTCGTTGTTCTATTTCGTATTATTGTTTATTTTTGTTTTTGATCTTTGTTTTAAAAAATCGTTTGGCATTGTTATTTTCTAAGCACGATATGGGGATGGCGAAGAAAAGCGAAGAGTTTCGTAACTTTGTTTCAGTAAGCATGTTTGTTGTTTTATTTTATATATTTTTATTTTTATTCCTCGTGTGTAAGAATGAGATTTTTAGCCTAACAATGAGAAGATCGCCAAGTCAACCGAACGGGGGTGGAGTTTTGACAGCAGACGACTTTTTTTTCTTTAAAAATTGCGTCACAAAACTATAAACTCGGGCAAGGACCGCTGTTGTTTATTCGCGTTCTATTACGTAGTATTGTTTATTTTTGTTTTTGATCTTGTTTCTTTAAAAAAATAAAATCGTTTAGCATTATTATTTTTGAAGCACGAAATGGGGGATGGCGAAGAAAAGTGAAAACTTCTCCCCGGCTTGTTTCGTAACTTTGTTTCAGTAAGTGTGTTTGTTATTTTATTTTTTATTTTCATTCCTCGTGCGTAACGCGCCTTTTTGTTATGTTTGTTATGTTGTTTTCGAACAAGGGAGGAGAGGGGGGGGGTCTCAGACCGTTCCGCGTGGCATTCCCGTTCGTTTCAGCTATTGTTTTCGCTCGTTATCTGGCATGGGATCAGAAAACTGAAGAAGACTTTAGATCATTTCTGAAATGTGCTGAAGGAAGTAGTTGTACTGTGTGTGTGTGTGTGTGTGTGTGTGCTCGAATAAATATTGGAGGGTCTCCTCTGTACTTTATCATCAGCCGGCTTGGGCGACCAGTTTATTCATCATCCCCAAAAGAAAAATTGGTGGTGTTTCGTTTCGTTCTGATAATGCATGTATGTTTAAGCTTACATTTTGCTTTCTTTTGAAATGCATTAAACAGAAAATCTGGGCTTGCGCTAACTTTTAATGTTCGCTTTGGAGTTGAGACTCTTTTCACAACGTCATCTGGTTCACAAAGTTATTATATTAATCTTAATGAATTAAATTTGGAAATAAGAATGTTTGTTCACATTTTGATTTCATGTGAAATTTAATGCAATCATGAAAATTTAAGTATATAAATGATAGTTAAATTCTCATTGTTAAATTCTCAGTATGTAAATAATTGTTAAGTCCCATTGTTAAATTCTCAGTATGTAAATAATTGTTAAGTCTCATTGTTAAATTCCCAGTATATAACTGATTGTTAAGTCTTATTGTCTCAATCTCATAGATCTATTGTTAAATTCTCATTTTAATGAAATTGATGTAATTTTACCCTTAAGATGAAAAAAAAAATGTATAATGCTTTGAAATATGGATGTAAACTTTGATATCAAGGGCTTTCTCTGCACCAGATGACGTCATTAGTGGACACAAAACATCAATATTTGTATGCTTCTTTATCTCGTGATCCTAATTATTCTTATTGCGACAAGTTTAAAGGATTTTATAAAAAAGTATAATTCAATAGTTTAATTATAATCTCTAAATATATAATATTGTTTTAATTGGTAAAAGGAAGTGACATTAAGTGTTATCATACATTTATTTTATGTAAATTATATTAGATTATACTCAAATAGATTATTAATAAGCATTAAACATGCTTTATATAACCTTTTAACAAATATATATTTTTATTTTGTCATATATTGGTAAAATATAATGACAGTTATTAAAATATGTGTTATATTTTCATTTCATATAAATTATATTAAATTATACTCGACTAGATGATTAATAAGCCTTAAACATGTTTAATATAACATTTTAACTAATATAATTTTTTTATTTTGTTATATATAAGTAAAATATTATAACAACTAATAAAAAATAGAATTAAAAAAACTTGGGGGGGGAAATTAACTATTTCCTCGTAATTGTTAAAACGTTTAAAAATATTTTGAAGCACACTTTCTGCATTCTTCACTGAGGGTAAAATTAGTTGAGGTTATTATTTTATTGTAAAGCATGTAAGACTTAAAAAGCAGCCATGTTTATCCCTTTTTCTCAAAAAACATGAGTTCTATCTAAAGCTTATGAGTTGACGTAAACCAATATATTGAATTTGATTCTGAAGATTAGATCTTAATGCTATTATTGAAAAATGTGTTCTTGTTGTGAAAATATCGTATTATCTTATGTGTTTTTTGCTTTTTTGTAAGAAACCGCTATTTCTGCTTTATTTTTGCTTTCTAAAATACTTTTTATGTGTATTAATATTCTTTAACTGACCTAGTTTCAAATAAGGTAATAATTATTCTTTAAAGTTTTCTTTGTACTAAATAAATTGGAATGTTCTAGAATGTTTTTAGAACAAAGTTTAACTTCTCTGATGCCAAGCATTATGCGAGTACAATTGCTTACACCTTTTTAAAAATAAAATCATATAAATTTTATTGAAATATCCAAACATCGTCATTTAAATGGAATTGCAAGATTCTCCGTTTTTGTTGAAATATATAATTAAAGTTTAACAAAAGTTTCTACTCTGTTAATTATTTTGGGATAAATTATGTAAACCAGAAGGTACAGCAGTATGCTAAGTAGACATATATGGCTTAATGCTAAAATCTCAGCTTTCGAAGCCGGAGGATTAAAGTACGAAAACTGGTTATATGGCAAATGCATCTTGCATTTGTGTCTGATACGCATTAAATTTTATGTTAAGAGGAGTCCTTTTCCTTCAGTGTTATGCTTTAGTGTCGAAACCAAGTGTCGTCCTTTTTATCTGTCTAGGGTTTAATATTCCGATTTATATCAAATGAACCCTTCCACTATTCTGAACGGTACGTTCAGAAAAATAAACTAAAATTTCTGGTAGCATAAATTTGTTTTTTACAAATCTCAACGTATTGATAATTTGTTATGTGTTAAATATTTACTTCTGTAACGTGCGTTTGTGGTGCACGGGGTATTTATAAATGTTGAATAAAATAAAAACGTATTGATAATGTAAATTCAAAACGATATCACTTGCTTATATGTTCAAAGTAAGTAAAATAATTCTTTAGTATTTATTTCCGGTACTACATTAGGAATGGATTTTAGGGTTTTTCCTAGCTTTCCATCGGGGCCGCGGTGGCCCGGTGGTAAAGTCTCGGCTTCGGAACCGGAGGGTTTCAGGTTCGAGACTCGATTCCACCGATGATCCGTCGTGTGAGGGGGTCTCTTGCACGTTAAATCTGTCAGGCCAAAGTCCTCCCGCTGGTGTGGTGTGGTGTGGAGAGGGGGGTGCCACTTCAGTTGTCGTCCTCGTCATCTGACCGTGGTTCAAAATTACGAGGTCCGTCCCAAAATAGCCCTCGTGTTGCTTTAAACGGGACGTTAATATAACTGAACTGAACTGAACTGAACCTAGCTTTCCATCTCTACGCAATTAAAAATATATAAAGCGTTTCATTTTGTTCTTCGAATAGAACGAGAAATTCAAAAGGAAATCTATATTATGGACTCTAATATCTGCCCTTGTTGGCTACCCTCTTCCTTATTTTTGTCTTCCAAAGCATTTTTGATTGTGGTTTCCCACCCACTCAAAAAAAGGAAAAATATTGAAAAATGCATTAATGTTTAATTTAGTTTTTTTAACGTCCCATTGAAAAACAACACTAGGACTATTTTGGGATGGACCTCGTCATTTTGAAGCACGGTCAGATGACAAGGATGACACCTCAGCTGGCACCCCACTTTCTACACCACAACAGTGGTAGGACGTATGTTTAGTTCAGAGAAATTTGATTTAAATTGACTTTAGTTGGCCATTGATTTTTAATGTCAAAAATACTATTACGTCGCCAACGAAGTTAGATGAAAAAGGCTTTATGGAAGAATTTGCAATACAAATGTTTATCCAAATGATATACCATATCACAAGATCTATTTGCTATTATAATTTTATTAGATTTACTCTAAATATTAAAAAAAATGTTGGGTAAAATATGAAGAAAATTTAGTCTAGGTATCGATCTCTATTCTGTTTGGGCACTATCCATATGGTACTATATGATATATAATTTTTTGATAGTACGATCAATAGAATTATTATTTTTTTCTATTACCTTTAATAGATTTTTTTTTTGTTTTAACCTTCCATTTTGGCACTATCCATACACTATAAACTATAGAAATTTGTACTTATAGAATTAAACTATAGAATGGTATAAACTATATAATTTTTAGTGGAATAAACTATAGAATTTTTTGGTGGTATGAATAATAGAATTAGTTTCTTTCTTTATTCTTTAATAGATTTTTTTGCCTTAAGATTCGATTTTGGCACAATCCACATGGCGGTATAAGCTATAGGATTTTTAGGTGGTATCAACAATAGAATTTTATAAGAAGATAATATCCCCTATGTCCTAAATCTCAGAGATCTCTTACTTACTCGAACTAATCACCTGATCGATAAATTTATCTCTATTATTGCGCTACTTCACTTCATGTGTGAGGACTAACATTTTATTGGTCATATGACAAGAAAAGATTACCCCATGGGCTCACGAAAAGGGCAATTGATCTTGACAAACTAGGACATATAAAGGAAGACAATAGTACATTCCTAGTTTTGATGAGGATGTCGTGTTTACACTGAAAGAGGAGCAGTAGCTTCTGAGATTAAAGACCCCTGAGCACCCAAAGGCAGAAGTCTGACTTCTAGCTCTAATGAAGATGAAACAAACACACATTTGCTTGATCACATTTTTACAAGGGAGTGCATTCACACTTCTCAGAGATACAACACAGGAGTGAGAACAACCACATCCGAACATGGATAATTAAGACATATTTCCAAAAATATACTTTTCCTATGCACGCATGTCTGATACACGGTGATTCATCAAGTTCATTATTTTTGATGTTGACAGTGATTCCACTTCGTATACTTCATTGATGATGACATCGTGTCCGTGTTTACCATGGAAAGGGGGGCATTAGCTTCTGAGAGTAAAAACCTCTCAGCACCCGATGGCAGAATCTGTCTTCTAGCTCAATCGAAGATGAAACGCACACTCATTCACTTGCACAGTCAATTTTTGTAGGGGGGACACATTCATACATCTCACAGATAGGACACAATATAATAACCATGTCAGAACCGGGACTCGAACCCGGCAGTACCAGATCAAGTATAAGACACGCTAACCCGTATTGCCACGGTGGCCTGGTGGTAAGGTCACGGCTTCGGAACCGGAGGGTTGCAGGTTCGAGACTCGATTCCACATAAGAACCGTCGTGTGAGGGGGTCTCTTGCACTTTAAATCTGTCTGGCCAAGCGTCCGACTGGTGTGGATAGCGGGGTGCCAGTTCAGGTGTCGTCCTCTGACAGTGGTTCGAAATCACGAGGTCCTTTAGAAAACAGCCCTAGTGTTGCTTTAAAACAAGTACTTTAATATAAGCTAAACTAAGCTAACCCGGCTTAAATTTTGATATCTCAACAATATCTAATTTTCAGGTTGAATATAAGAAATTAAATTTTTCCTGTTTAATACAATTCTTATTGAAATCCCAGGCATTTTTAAAAAAATTATAATAATATCTAATAATAATACTTATCATAATAAAAATTAATAATAAGTTCCCATACCTTGCAAACAATAGATTTTTTTTTCATGAACCCGTGCCCTTTGTTTTTCCTCATCTGACAAGGAAATGAAATTCTGCATTTCTGAAGCATGTATATCGGGTGCAAGCGTTGGCTCCTTGCCCGGCGAACTGCTCAAAGCTGGCAAAAAGAAAGGTTTAAGTTTATCAACAAACCAAATATTTGTACATAAAAATGACTCGGCCGCAATCTAAAAATTGTTTCAGATTGAGAGAAAAAAAATACAAAAAGAAGTTAACTTGTTCTTCAATAAAATAAAACCCGCTGAATAATTTATTTTAATACGAAAGACTCATTTTTCTGCGCTGTTGGAGCTGGATGTATTTACTATTTTATTCCTTTGAATATAGAATAATTAGAATTTGAAACATTGTAACTTTTTTTTTACTATTCTCGTACTAATACAGTTTTTTTGACGCATGAAGGCCATACATTGAAAATAAATACAAGAATACGATATGCGAGCTAATAATATTTTATTTTGGGAATTATTTGTAAATGCAATTAAACATTTCAGTTTAGAGAGCATTGGGATTTTTTGATCTACAATTCACGATTAATTCAATTTGAATATCCCTTGATGGGTAAAGTGAGTTGTGCGGTGAGTCACCTTCACTCCGATGATGGGGCCGACCTCCCTCTTGTAGAAGTTTGTTGTCCATTAGAGATACTCCAAAGTCCCCGCCATAGCTCTGTTAATTATTACTGAATGACTCCGAATGCTATGAAAGGGTGAATGTGACCCACTTTTTGTGTGTTGTTTCTTACGGCACTTGCCATTGGACGAACCTGCTGTGACGTAAACAGCGATTTGAACCAATAGGGTGCATCTCTTGATTTTTTTCAGTGGCGCCATCGAGGGTCAAATGTACGACTTTGCCACTCACGCGTCTCAACCCTTTTTACGGAGTGGACTTTCACTCATGCATTTTCATTAACTCAACCACAGATCGTAATTTAGACCTGAATCAGAGAACAATCACTTCTGAAACAGTAGTATTACTCTCGTCATGGAGGACTTTGTGACCACGACAGGTTTATACGTGCGTCAGTCACCACCACACAGGGTAAATCTTCGACTGGCGGATTCAAACACGTAAACTAACATTCACGAGTCCAACACCCTACCAATAAGATTATTCCGACTTGTACTCACTTTTTAGAATTCGGTGTGTATTAAAGTGTATTGGAAAGGACTTTGCAAAAAAACTATTTTTATCTTTCTTATAACGATATCAAATGTTGAGGCCAAATCCATAGCAGCCCTTTCATACTTCCAAAATGAGAAATTAGTATGTCTTAACTCAACTAACCTAAACTAAATCTGATTTTTTTTTTTAATGAAAGCTATCTTTGATACTATTAGTTGCTTAAAAAATTATTATTTGTAAGTAACTGGCAAGATATTTTGGTAAATAATGTTTATATCTATGATATGATTAATAGTATTGGGTAACTAATATAGTCATGCATTTTTATTAATAGTTAAGATCACATTTAATACAAGTGATTCTTTATTAATCTTTTCCACTTACATAAATACATGATTTATTAATGATGAAACTTTATTTGTAATATTTTTAAACTATTGGTAGTGCAACTATTTTGTTGAATCCTATTTTACTTTAAAATCATCCAGTTTTAAATAAAACATTTTGTCATATCCTATAAGAAAATTGCATTTTTGCCATGTGTTATACAAATTCTTATATTTCAAACTTTTTGAGTGGATGTATTTTTTGCGAGAATATATGTTTTTAATCTAAAGACAATTAAAATAAATTTAATCCTAGTTTTGAATTCTGTTAAACAATCATGGAAAAGAAGATTTTGGTCATACTATTTTTTGTGAATATATTTACAAGCATATTTATAACTAGCCGTCTTTCGTGACCAGCTGTTTTGTCAGGAATATTAGTTACGTTTAATTTCAGTTAAATTTCTCATACATGATATTCCAATATGATAAAAATTTAAAGCCTCATTGACAGAAAAATAAACCATTTGAGTTTAATAACCTTACACCTGCTCTATTCAATGAACTCTGCTAATAGAGTTAAGTCCCGTAACCCCAGAGTAACTTCAATTTTAAATTCAGTTTCTGTATAGTCTATATTCAAACAAAAGTCCTATTGTAGATTCCTTTTCTTATTTCTCTTAAATATGCAGAAATATTAAACATAATCTTTATTTATATACAATATAATCTTTCTTTATAAATATTAAACATAATTCTTTATCTTTCAATATTGTAAGAAAATGACATGATTAAATATTTGATATAACAATGGAAATGGTTTTAATATCTATGCAAAAAAGGCAATATATTTTTCAAAATGGCACATAAGAATAATTTTTAAAAATCATTAAATTTTATAAAAAATTCCATAAAATTGCATTAAATATATAATTGATATTATTATTTTTTTAAGATAATCAAAATTAAATTTTGGAAGTTTTGTCTGGTAGATGTCAAAATCTAATTCACTTTTGTTTTATTATAATTTTAATAAATATGCCAAATTCGGCTCATTTGCTATCCAAAGAGTGCGTAGGAGCCAAATTTAATGCCTCTAGGTCAAGTGGTTTGCCTTATACAATACCAATTCGCATTCACAGAGAGAGTTACACACACTCATTCATTTTTAATATAAGTAAATATTTTTTGTGTGTGATAGTGCCTTTTTAGTACAATTTCTTGGTAGAAATACTTAGTTTATCAATTTGAAGAAGACATCTTTATCTACAAATTGTAAACATCATGTTAAATGTAACGTCTATCTGCATTAGTAGATTTTTTATTCAGTATCTTACAAATCAAATTTATCTGCGTGGCTCTTAACACTTAAAATCGATCGTGGGCCGCACAGATGAATTAATAAATGAATTTACTATCCTATCAATTTTTCTTATATTTTGTCCACCCCTTATTGTTTCTTTTCTTTCTTTAGAAAACAATAGGAGTGATCTCCCTTCAAAAGTAATAAAATATTTAAAAAAATAAAGTAATAAAATATAGAAAAAATTTTGAGTGATAAAATATACCAGCAATTAAATATTTGAGACATATAATAAAAAAAAATCAATTATTCGGCAATAATCGAGGCACCTAATAAAAAAATTAGTAATTTAGTAATCATTGAGACACCTAATAAAAAACTTACTAACAATTGAGACCCCTAGGAAAAAATTGATAATTCACTAACAACTGAGACACCTAATAAAGAAATTAATAATTCAGTAAAATTTGAGACTCTTGAGATAAAATTAATAGTTCAGTAACAACTGGAACATCTTTTAAAAATTAATAATTCATTAATAAGTGAGTCACCTATTTAGTTGTCTCAGTTCCAAATAAAATTGCGGAATTCGGGTAAATCCATGAATAACAGAAGAACCTACAACATTAATTTCAGAATCTCACATACGTACATTTTGTACTTCATAGTATAACTACGCAGGTTACTCCACTCAGCCTAATTAAAAGCATTCGGATTAAATTTGAATGACCAAACAGCCTTGACAGTATCAGTGGGAACTAATTATGAGTCCTAAGGGCCATCACCGGCCACGATACAACACTTCCCATAGGAAACATGTCCCGCCATCCATAGGAGGTAGCCAACCCCACCACTTCTCTACCCACCAGGTTGCCAAGAACCAACTACCATAGCGAAAATTACTCTTCCAAATTTCTGATGTGCCCCCCCTTGGAAGGTACTTCTTGGTATCAGTCATATCACTTACCCCCCCCCCCCACACACACCCAGACCAGACCATGGCACACCGATGATAAATACTGAACGACCTGATAGCCGCAACTGCAATAGTGACGGAAATTTGGTTGAGTCCTAAGGGCTATCAACGATCAAGGTACAACCCTTCCCATGGGAAGCAGATTACATCATTAATAGGAGACACCTACCCCACCATTTCTATATCCACCCGAGTGGCGAGAATTAGCCACCAAACGGGAGGTTTTTCACCATCATTTTTGAGGTGGCCCTCGGTGGAAGATACGTCATAATATAAAGAAGAAAACAGAGTGCCAGCATCCTGGCCTAGGGGTAGCGTGTCTTCCCCGTGATCTGGGCGCCCGGTTCGGGTATGGTTGTTATTCTGTGTTCTATCTGTGAGGTGTGTGAATGTGCCCCCCTGTAAAAAGGGTTTGTACAGGCAAATGTGAGGTGTGAAGTACCTAAGTGGTACTCTTGGCCCTAGTTGTCGCTTCTGACAAAACAAGAGACGTCATGTATCGGCTTAAATCGAACACAGTATCTGTCAGAGGGCTTGTAAAGTCACAACAGAAAACAGAGTATAAATTTTTGATATCTTTCTATTTTTCTGACTGACTGAAAACAAGAATTAAGACACTAATATTTTTAAAAATCTCTACAAACATTTGTAAGGCCTCTAATGTGTATGATATTAAAAACTGGAAAATTGAGTTATTTTTAAAAATAATTTCCGCCGTTAACTGGTTAATGAGCTCAACGATTTTATTGTGGCACACCTCTAAAAAAAGTGTTCGCATTGACTTATCACACATATAAAAATTATCAAGCACATTTGACTGTATGGAATGATTTGATTTGGAAAGATACCGCACTAATCATAGAGTTGCATTCGCTTTTATGTATGTTACATATTTGATATTAGATATTATATATCTAGTATGATAGATATGTAGAAATATGTGAATATTTTATGTTAGATATTACTTAGAATTAGACATTAGTTAGGTGTGGAAATATGGAGAGTGAATTACCAATTAAGTATAGTCGCTAACATCTTACTGCTGAACGAAAGTTGATTAAGAGTTCCTTAAAAAACAAGTAATATATTTTTAAAAAAAATTTTAATAATAATTTTCAATTTCTACTTAGGTCAAAAAAGAAATTTTTTATTTTAGTTACTTTTTATTAAGCAATTATTAAAAATTTATTAAAATTATTGTTAAAAAAGTATTAAAAAAATTATTTTTCACAAGTATTGAATTCGCGTTTTTCATCTTCACTTGAAAAATACTGAAATCCTTGGATTTTACCGGTTGAGATTTCAATTTTCATTACAAACTGATAAAAATCTAATTAAAGTATTAAAAACTAATTAAATTTAATTAATAAATTAATATTTAAAAAAACTGTATTTACATCAAGTGTCATCCACTACAAGTTCAAAAATTGTATTTGAACTGGACTGGATAAATAAGAAGTAATTCATTAACGATTGAAAATTTGAAAAATATATATAAGGAGAGTGTGAACTAAAAGTAGAAAATTGAACAATATATATTGGTTGAAAAACAGCGAAAATTTCATTAAAACAAGAATAAATTCCATCTTTTAATTTATGTTATTTAAAAAAATGAAATTTCTATAAACTTAATTGGAAATTTATATTACTTTTATTGCCTTTATATAGATAGATTATGTAATGGTTTTCCAGAATAGAATACTGATAACATAAAAAAAAATTACTTTTTATACATTCGTTTTGTAACATGATATAGCTTATGGCATAAAAATATAATATTTGCTTCTGACAAATATAAACACCTTTAATCTTTTAAAAGGATTTACATTTTTTAACCAATTATTGAAGCTTATTCATTATCTAACATAATTTTGAATATTTTACGTTGGTAAATGCAATCATACCAGCATATTAAGTGTGGTTTTCAAAAACATATCATTATATTTGTTGATAATAATGAAAAAGGGTTTTAAAAAATTATTAATCTTGTTATTGTGCTTTTAAAGGCTTATTGCGATAAATTCAGTAAAATAAGTACCAAACATTTACATTATTCACTAAAAGCATTTAATTTATTAGTTATTTTATCTACTAATGCAGTAAATAATAGGGATTATATTTTATGTAAATTTAATACTGACTCCGAATGAAAAATTTAATATCTAAATTGCTTCACCGCAAATAAATATGTATGATATTCTATTGTTTATCTAACAATGTAAGCCTCTTACTGAGAAAACAAGCAAAATAAAGATCAAACCAACAACAAAAATTCATTTTAAAATTCTTCAAACATTAAAAACCGCCTCACTTAATTTTATGATACTACCACTTCCTTTCCCAAACATTATTTAATCACTAGACAAAAGTACTTCAAATTCCAACTGAATTAATTAAATGTTGCAAGCAAGCATTCTTACTTTTGCAGCAGAAAAGTAAGAATTATTCTCGCAGAAGCGGTTTGTTTTTGTGCTTTTTCACTTCATTTTAAGCATTAGTTTCGGTTAAATTAACCGTAAGAAACGGATTAGCCAAAACACAACTAATTGAAAGCAACAAACATTCGATTGTTTTTCGCTTTGTTACACTTTATAGAGGTCCGTTGGGAGAGACGACTCCGAAATAAAAGACTTTTGTTTTAATTGATTGCATAAAAACAGCTTCATTAGCCATTTTAGTAAATTTTTATTCCTTTTTTTATGATTTATGAAAATTGAAATACTTAAGATAATGCAGAAATTAATAGCAATAGGAATTAAATGAAAATGTCAAGCTCTCTCATCATTTAAAAGTTATGCATCTCGGAGTTTATTTTTATTTTTATTTTATTTTATTTATTTATTTTTATTGTTTTTGTCAGATCAAACGATATTTTAAATGCATCTGGATAAATATTTATTAAGGAATTTAATTTGTTTAATATTAATGAAATTAATTTGTTTTTGAGTAATTTATCGTTTGCATCTTTATTTATACTTATAATAAAAGCTGAATGAGTGTTTGTGTGTATCTGCGTGTGTGTGTGGCGTGCGTGTGTTGGTGAGTAATTACTGTCGCTCAACAGGTGAGACCATCTGACCTACAACTACCAAATTTGGTACATGTATAACTTGGAGTTGAAAAATGCTCACTTTGGAGCGATTTTATTGAATTTGTGGTTAAAATTTTAATTAATTAAAAATTAAGTTTCCTTCTAATTTCCGAAAAAAAAATTACATTATATTTAAGTTCAAAAAATATTTTAATGATACTAGTGTTCCAAATTACATATTAAATATCCATTTTTAATAATTTTTTAAAAATAATTTAATTATACTTTTTAATGATTTATTTCGCTGAAAAAAAATAACTTTTGCATACACGTTTCCCGTTAATGGGAAAAAATTAATCTTCCACAACGCGTTTCCATCAAATTGATATAATCTGAGATTTTTTTTTTTTTTGAATGGCTCTTCAGGTATTACATAAATTATGAAAAATCATTCTGTAATACAGTTCAGATTTTTCTGCTGAACAACTCTGTTTTCATATTTTTCATATATATCATTTCATATATATTCAATATTTTTTTAATAAAATGCTTCATTTCTGTAAAAAATGCTTTTTATATTAATTATAGTTTAATCACACTTATAATAGAGATAAATGTATATGTGTATGTGTTTGTATGTTTGTGTGAGTGTGTATGTTTGTGTATGTATGTGTGTGTTTGTATGTATTTACGTATGTGTGCGCCCTCGCATGTGTATATATGTACGACAGTGTGCAAGTTAAAAATTGAACGAAATACAGTTTTTGCATAACAGACTTTATATATTTTCATAACAGACTTTTCGGATGTATAAAAGAAAAGTAAACTGCAATTTATAATTCTTATCTCTTTAAATAAACGTTTTTTCATTAGTGTTATGCAGGCTACTTACTATATATCAAGAAGATATTTTATTATCATTTTCAATTTTCAAATGTTCTACAAAATAACTTAAATATTCTATCTGTTGTTCCAAATTTGAAAAAAAAATCAGTAATAAAAGTTCCTATATTTTGGCTTTCATAACTTATATACTCAATTTTAATTAGCTATACCCTATTTTATAATAAAATAGAGGAAAATAGAATAAAATTAGAAAAATTCATATAGTTAATAAAATATGACATTATTTTGTATATGTGCAATCAATCAATAAATTTCCATCAATTATGCAATATAGAATCAATTAAGAATATATTTAAGAATAGCCTTTTGCATTTCGAACAGTCTTTTGCACCTGTGTTTATGTGAGGTGTGCGTGTTGATGCACTACTGCCTAAGTCGTTTGATCTAATCTTGGTACATACGTATTTCAGACAGTAGAAATGAGTAATTAGGAAAGATTTATTTTCTAAACGTTTAGTTAAAAATCAAACAATATTTTAACATTTTTTTGAACCAGTAAATCTTTTCAGTACAAAAAAGAATTTTTAATCATTTTAAAATAAAATTTTTAAAAATGTATTTTTAATTATGTCAATTATTTTGAGCCATAACTTATCCCTTATTTTTTTTTAATTTATAGTACAATTTTCAACATAAAAATAAATTTTTTTATAAAAAAAAAATTGCAAAAAAAATCTATAAGACATACACATATTTTGTTTAACATCATTAAAAAGACAAACAATTCTTTAAACTAAAAATTTATAAAATGGCGCATTATGATATTGTTAATATTTTCAATAATCGATTTTTTTTCAGTAAAATCTATTTACCTAAATGGCAACATTAAATCTTATTAAAAAGAATTATTTCAAAAATAAATCTTAAAAACTTTAGGAATGGTTTATCACTTATTTTTATTAGCTTGATACCAACCAAACTGTGTGATGAAAATTTTAATTACTTGTCACTAGTCTTTTTAAATAAAAAAGCTAAAATAAGGAATAATGTCTAATATCTTTTGGTGAAACCTTAATCCCTTTTTTGTCGCCTGTCAGTTTGTTTTTTATATCTCTTGATAAAAAAAAAAAAAAAAAAAAAAAAAAAAACGAAATTAGTTCTTCAGCATTTAAATTTCTAAATAAAAATGGGCAATGAAATAAGAAAAACGATAAAATGGAATTAATTAACGTAAAAACTCGTCTGCTGAAGATTAGTAATTGCGACGCGATTTAATTTTTATATCAAATATTGATGAAAAAATTATTAAATATATTCCATTTATTTTTTTAATTTCTTTTTATATTTATGATATTTACGAATTAAAAACCTTTATTGTAAACAAAATTTTTGAACTTCCGCTCCCCATCTTTTTCAGCAAAAAAAAGTAATAAATTAAATTCAGAAATAGACCAAATGAAAGAATTAAATAATTCACTTTTTTACTTAAATTTATATTTTGAAAATTCAGATAGAACATTCCACAAATTCGTAAAAAATTTTTAAAAGCGTATAAAGCCTTATTCAATCATTTGTGCTATCTTCAAATGTTTGATATATTAGTTTTTATTAAGGAAAAAGAATTCAAAACGATTCCTTTTTGACTATCAACTATATTAAGTGATCTTAAAAGTATTATTACGAAAAATAGAGTGTATTTACAGACATTAAAAAATATTCAATAAAAAATTTTAAAACGTAAAATACTTCAAAGAAAAAAAATTCTGGCATTTATTCAAATAAAAAAGTACTTTTGCATTTATCCGTCTATCAAAATAACGTATTTAAACAAAATGCGGTGAAATACAAAGAGTATTTACAGATATTTAGTACGATTTAGATATAAAAAAGAATTAAGAAAGTAAAATGCTTCAGAACAAAACTCCTGACATTTATTGAAATAAAAAAATATCGTCTGGTATATTTGAATTTACTCTTATTTTAAAATATTGCATGTAAATAAATTGAAGTAAGAAATATAGAGATTATTTACAGACATTAAGAACAATTTCGATAAAAACCTTTGAAAAAGTAGAAGGCTTCAGAACAAAAAATCCTGGTTTATACTTAAATGAAAAATGTTGTCTAGCACTTTTGAACCTATTCTTCTTTTCAAGTATTGCACGCAAACAAGCTGAGGTATATTTTTAATCTTTTCAAATTAACTTATTATGTTACTCAACAAAATATTGTGAAATGCATGTGTTTAATATTTATACGTGGAAAATATGTTACATTTATTAATTGGAAAGGAAAAAACTGTCAATAATTACCTCTAATTGGAAAAAAAAAATTCAATCGAATCCCCCAAAAAAAGATATTTAGCGTTTTAAATATTTCTAAAATGGAAACACTGGTAAAAAAAAATTCGCCTATGCAAACTTCTACTTTAAAGCCTTTATATGAATCTGTAGCTATAAACAAAATTTGCAAATAAAAAATTCAAAAACTTTATATTCCTCAATTTTAGCCGAGGCATGTTGCTCAAATCAGAACAATTTGTGGATCCCTATATGAAAACTTAACAAAGCAGGTATTTGAAAGAAATTAAACAAAAATGCATTGTGACTTGATTTCGATATGCTTTTACCTAAATAATTGCAATAAAATTAGTTTATTCACCATCAAAAATGAAGAATAAATTAGTAAACATATTTTGATAAATACGAGGTATATGACTGTAGAAGGACTCTACTATAATGGGAAATTGTAATAAGGAGTAACAAAAAAGAAAATGTTAAAATTAACTCAGCATGTTGTCAAGATAAAGTATTACTTCTTATATTTATAACATGAAATTCATTTCTTTGTCTTAATGGTTTTCAAGGACTGAAACTTCATCAAGAACACTGCTGCATGATCTACTTTGAGAAAAGGAACTGCCTTCCTGTGTGTGTGTGTGTGTGTGTGTGTGTGTGTGAGCTCTGAATCTAGGGTGTGTGTGTGTGTGTGTGTGTGTGTGTGTGTGTGTGTGTGTGTGTGTGTGCGTGCGTGTGTGATGATATTTTTTAAATCTAAAATAAATTTTAACTATCTTAATTAAAGTAACAATTTTTATTTTAATTCAGACGATATTAATTTCATTCTAAAAGGTTTTCTTATTTCCTGATCCAATTCTCATTTTTTATTTTAAATAAACATTTTATAAAACTGATGAATTCAGCGTGTTCTCACGCTTCGAGTGAAGGGATAAAAATCCCTAATATTTACAACATTGGTTTAAAGATACCTAAGATCATCTTTTCAAGGTCAAAAAAGAAAAGCCGAAGAAATCCCTATCAAAACCTGATAATAAAATCACTAAAGGAAAAAAAATGTCCGTCCCTTTTGCTCTTGTAGCGCAATGTAGACTGACGTATCTCCTATCGCTTTATATGAAAATTATTATTAGTCAAAATTCCCAAAATTCTATTTTTCGGACAAGAAGTAACAAAATACGTCTGTGTATATATCTGAATGAATGTATATTTATATATAAGTGTGTATGTATGTAGCTAGATAGATAGATAGTTAACTACAGCTATAGATCTATAGATAGACAAAAAAAAATCTTGTTATATATAAATGAATATATTCATAAAACTTAAGACATTTAATCTAAGAAATAATGAACTTTTGGTCTAATCGAAATCTTTGGTTTTCTCTGTGCAAACTCACATCGCCTGAGGGTCGAAAGCAACAGAAAATGAAAATCAGTATTCCTTGAAATTCAAAGAAAATTAAATTCTATCATGAACATCCCAATGCAGTTGTTTAAAATCCAAAATAAAGACTATAAGACAGAACAGAAAAATATTCTTTTCTTAGATTTTATAGGATTATTTAATAACTTTAAGGTTGGTGGAGTGTATCCCAGTGCAAATGCATATAAAGCATTTGCTTAGTTCGGCTAAGACAGAATAAATAAATCAGCGGTCAAACGCAAAAATTTCCAAAAAAAATTAAAAAATTAAAATTACTAAACGTTTGGAAGAAGGTTAAGACTATAAAAATTGTGAATTTTAAGTATATACAAACATAATTTATTATTAAAACATGTTACTGCATACTTTAAATGCATTTTTCACAAAACTGATATGTGCTCATTTCAAGTCGAAATATAATTGTCATATCGCTATGAAATTTGGGGAACTTTTTCTTTATTCTAATTTCCAGGGAATAAATTAAATGAACTGCGATTGAGTGATTTTTCTTAATTTGCAGCCGATTGTTTGAATGATAACGTCATAAAAATACCAAAATTTTCAAGACAAATCTTTGATTGGTTCAAATCTTTTTTATTTATTGCTATATCCATACGTTTTCCGTTCATTCCCAATAGAAAAATATGGTGTTTATTTTGATGCAAGTTTTGTTTGGATGGGAGTAACAGTTTTTGGTGTAGGCAATTTGACGCTTTTTGAGAATTTGTATAAATTTACACTAATAAATACCAATTATCAAAAGATATTAATATTTATTTCAAATATTGGCATTTTGTTCCCTATCTTTAATAGCCTTGAATCCAGAAATATGGTAAAAGTAAATATACATTACGTTTTTCTAAAAAAGTACTCTGAACGTGTTCAGATACCTTAAGTATTAATTCAACGACTTTAAACATCAACTTACCAAAATACGTAAACATCCTATATATTTATAATAAAATAAAATACCATTCATTTAAAATTTTAATTTAAAAACATTATTCTGATTTGTCAAAACTCATTTACTTGATTTTCCAAGATCATACCACATTCATTGACTTCAACGATGATAATTTAATATTTTGTAAATAAATAATGGGATTAAAACAGCCTAAAATTTTAATATAAATGACGAATTTCTATTGAATTTTAAATTTTATAAACACAAGCTCTATTTGCTAGATGAATGTATGAGAAACCAGAATTGAAAAAAATGAATATTGTATCATTAACATAGTTCCCACACAATGCGATTCTAATAACAATGGCCTATTACGTGTAATTCCCATTATCATATAATATTAGCTAATTACCATAAAATGCCCGAAATGTTTCTACCCCAACGAGCCAGATGGGAAAATTAGATTTGAAACAACGTATGCAAATTTCGTTTCTCCCGCGTTATTTACGTGAAATTAATTCGTTTCGCAG
This sequence comes from Argiope trifasciata, assembly GCA_026543055.1. Classification (NCBI taxonomy): domain Eukaryota; kingdom Metazoa; phylum Arthropoda; class Arachnida; order Araneae; family Araneidae; genus Argiope; species Argiope trifasciata. The sequence continues at coordinate 937,596 of JAPMOQ010032404.1, read as the reverse complement.
TAGCATCACATGAGCGACGTCGCTTCACACAATTACAACTCTGACAGGATTAGCAATTAGATCATTTTCAGGTTCTTGCGGTTTGTTAGTTAATGAAACGGAGGCTCTTATTTTCAACATTTGTTTCACTACACATTGGCGGATAGTACCGTTTGTCATGCATGAACTTTTAAATCACTGGCCATATAAAATTCTGCGTGCAACTTAATTAGGATAAGCTTGTAAATTCATGAGTCAGAGAAGTTTTTAAAATTAAGATATTGTACACTGGGGATATAATTTTCTGGAGCGGAGAATTAGAATCATGGAATTAGTCGGTATTTTAGGGTTATAAAATATTTAATTCAAGTAAACAAAATTTTCTTTGGGGGATAAAATTATAATAATTACAATAGCAAAAAAATTTCAAAACTGTTTTTTATTTTTAAGAAACGAGAAATATAACAAACAAAGGAAAACTAATTTTAAAAATCTACGATCGCAAATTTCAAGTTATCGTGGGAGAAACTTATTATTCTTAAGTTATTATTGATCTAATTAACCAGTTAAAACCGATTTGAAACAATCACGAGACTTCTGTCTCTTTCTCTTCCCCCTCCCCCCCTCTC
>JAPMOQ010032404.1:901921-915697 GCA_026543055.1 Argiope trifasciata | reverse complement strand
ATTACTATTTGTAATTTATTTTTATTTTTTAAATGTAATTTATTTTTATCTTACATACAATAATTCGAATATCCTTGAAATTAAATCTTAAATTTTAAATCTAACTTTTCAGCAATTTGAATCAAAGTTATTATTTAAATGCGATTTATTCCTATTTACCGCAATTAAATAATTACATAACCGATAGCAAATCTAAAACTGATCTTACAATTATTGAAAAGCCATAAAAGTTAAAATTTGATAAAAAGTTGAAATTTATTTCCTAATTCGAGTTGACTCAAACTAAAATGCAAACTGTGTGATCATCGTGATTCATTGCCGGTGAATTTCCGTCTTCCCCCCAGCGGTCTTTATTTGCAAACGCAAAAGACAAACGAGTATTTATGAAGCGAAGAGCTTTCCATCACAGGCATTAAGACAAATGGTGTTTTAATTAACTCACTCGCTAAGAGCAGGCCGAATTTTGACTCACTTATCATTGGAAAATGTCTTCTTATTCAGGGGAAAGAGTTGAATATCGTGACAGAAATTACATATATTTTTCGAGAGGGATTTATAATTTTAGATTTTATTTTCTGTTGACTTTTTTTAATTACGTATCAAATATTTAACATTTTTTTTGAAACTGGTCACTATATTTTTTCGTCTAAATTGTTGGTTCTTCGAATCGGTCATTGAACAAATGTGATTAGATATTTAATGAAATTTCTGCTAAAATGGTAATTAACTTACATTCACGTTTTTAAATTAATTAACGTTTCAATTAAGTGCAGAATTCAATTTAAATGTTAAATTAAATGTTATATTCTTTACTTCATTTATGTACTTGACTTGTTTCTTGTTTGCAAAGATAGAATCTTGTAATTTGTGATGGTAAGTTCATAAGCCAGATAACAAATTCCAAACACCAGCTTGCAGTTTTGTCTAGCGTTTATGTTACACGGCTACTGACCCAAGGGTTCGAACCTAAGAATGCACATTAGTGACCCTGGTTCTGAGTTAACAAATTCAACCTCGGTGGCTCCCACTACCGGTAGCAAAAGCCACCATTACGCTTGGCGAGGAAAAAAAATCGTTCATCTCCCGCCAAAAATACTCGGTGCGATAACATCGTTCATCTTACATACAACTCACTGGAGGGGGAGTATTGTGGTGGTAAGTTCATAAGTCACATAACAACTTCCGGACACTACTGTAAATTTTTGTCTAGCGGTTATGTTACGCGGCTACGGATACGGATTTAATTCTGTTTAATATCTATGCATACAAGATAAATAAAACAAAAGTGAATTTATAATATTGTGAAATTTAAAAAATTGATAAACCACTTCATTGCGTTTTTATTGCTATGATATCATGGGAATTGCTTTTATTAGGATGGTACAGATATATACTGTATAGCACAGGTGCTGGTCTATTAAATTAACATCACTTTAATTTCTGAATTTCCGTTACAGTTTCATATTTAAAAATATCTTTTTGAAAGAATAATGAACATTAGTTATATTTAAGATATTTAATTTTAAATAAACACAAACAAAATTAACGGTGAACCGTTTAATCGCTAAAAGTGATCGTAATGAAAAAATCGTATTAGTGGATCGTAATAGTGAATTATAATGAAAAAAAAAACGTTTTACGTTAACGTAACGTTTAAGAATTAATAAGAGAAAGACAAGAATTAATATTTATGAATTAATATTATGAATAGAAAATATGTGCTAAAATAAAAGAAAATATTTTTGGACTTAATTTTAGTTTCTAAAAGCTGTCTCCTTGGAAAAATAACACCTAAAGGCCTCTGAAAAGGCTTCAACTTAATTTTGCTATTTTTAGTTTTTCCTTCTTCCATATTCTGTTAGAATAATTAAAGACTGTATAGTTGAATTTGAGTAATTAAAGTTCTGTAATTTTGATGACTTATTTGTACTTAGTTTTGTTTCTAAAAGCTGACTTCTTGGGGAAAAAATAACACCTATAGGCTTTTGAAAAGGTTTTAACTGAGTTTCGATATGTTTAGCTTTTTCCCTATTTCATATACTATTAGAATAATTAAAACTTATATAATTGAAATTCGAATAATTAAAATTCTATAATTTTGCAGAATTATTTAAGTTACTTAGCAAAGGAATCCGACTACGTTAAAAACAGATTGTCGACCACATTGGCGATTTTTTAAAAATAATCGTTTCTTCTTGTAGCAGATTTTACTCTTTCCAAAAGTTTATATTTTCTAAGAAAAAGAAGGTCTGGATGATAATTCAGGAGAATTTTATACAAAACATATATATCAGCTAATATTTGTTTTTAATTTTCACCAGCGGGTGACCGAGCTCCGCTCGGAGAAAACAGGTATCGAAGCTAACTCGAAGATTTAAATTTTCAATTGTGATTTATCAAAACAATACATGCCATAAGAAAATTTGTGAAACCATTGGTGAAAAGATAACCGGTTAAAGTGCACCATTGTAAACTATTCTAAACAAAGTTAGGGTTTGGAAAGGGAACTATTCTATATATATATACATACATAAGAAACATATTATAAATCTTTACCAGCATAAACATAAAACTTTATTAGTTCGCCATATTGGCTATAGATGGCAGCACGTTACCGCTTGAAAATTTAAGTAGCCATTATGGAGAACTAATAAAGTTTGAAAATATCCTATCTGTAACTCCGAACTGCTCGACCGTAGCGCTTCAAAACCGGCGCCAATCGATTCCTCGTGGCCAAAAACCCCAGACCCCTCAAGTTTACCGGAGTTTATTAATTCTGGGGCGATTTTCGGCTTGGCAACCATTCCAAGTATTATAGTATTAGATAGATAAAAATGCTCCACCATTACCATAATATCTCAAACTTCAAAAGAAGTATTTACATAAAATTTTCAGCGTAAGTTTTAAATAATATGGGCAATGAAATGAACCTAAAGCTTTATTGTTGATAAAATATTTTTTTATTTACAGATGTTTTTAGACATATTAAGTTTTTAATTTATGAAAAAAAAAATCCATATATACGTATATTTTTACTCATAACCTTTACATCTCAAGATTTTTCTTAGATTTTGGTTCATATCTTTCATCATTATATTCCATAACTTGTGTAAAAATAAAAATAGGATGGCTGCATTTCCATTTTGTGTAGAATATTAACTGTTTTGTTTAAATTTTATTAAAATTCACTACAAATTTTCTTATTTCTCAAGAAACTTTATATTTTCAAATAATTTTTTGTGTTAACAGTATTTTGTATTATAATTGAGAACACATATAATAACCATGTTTTAAATAGTTTCTAAAAAAAACAATTATTTCTTTCGAACGTCGTCGGATACCTTAACTCCAACTAAACGAACAGTCCTTCACAAAATCGTTTCCTCATAACAAAAACCGGAAGTAAGACCGACACGTCCCCTCCCGGACATTAGTTTGCGAGCACCGAATCCCTCCTCATCAATACAGATCACATTTCTGGCTGTGTTGTTGACGGTGGCAACGGCCCCCTCCGCCACCGCGACCTTCCAAATTAGATCTCCGCCAGGCCTGCCCCAGGAAAACATCAAGACATTTCTTGAGCCCCAGCAAACTTTTGCCGCGCATCCCCACATTTATAATCATAATGCTCACCACGTAATGGCACCTCTGCGACTTCTGATGGAAGGGTAGATGGAATTTATTGTGCTGTGGGGGTTGAGTAGGTAAGGAAAGGACTTCGTTTGGCTGTTAAGCGAGAAAATGTGTTTCTGTCGTTGCGTTCTTTATTTGCCTTTGAAAAAATGGAGCTTTAAGGACCTATTAATAAAAACAAAGAGTGGTCTTAGTTAACGAGCCTTTTTTTTTGGGAGGGGGGGTCGAAAGGCATAGATCATCGTTTAAAAGAGTTTTGAAAGTTTTTTAATCGAGGTGTGTATTGCTTATCTTAATGTAGTTTTTTTGTAAATAAAAACTCGTTTTTTGCATTAAATTTTTATTGTTCAAATTGCTGGCGGGTAGTGGATCTAATGCCACTTGGTCATACTAATTTTCCCATATTTATTGGGAAATAGAGATTGGTGGTTGTATGGGAGTTCTAGTAAAATGGTTTTTTTTTTCTTTTTCTTTTTCTTTTTTTTTTAATAGGTTCAAATTTTGGGGTAAGTGAATTTTTCTATGTATTTCCTGAAATAACTTATGGAATTATTTTTTATTTTTAGTTTTCCGAAGTATTATTTTAAAATTTTGTGGTTCTTGCTACTTGGTCAAGCAAAGCCGAATGTGATTTAGCTCTTTCGAATTAAGGCAGAATTGTGCGCCTTTCGTTCTTAACGAGCACCGTGAAGGTGAAAGTACGACTTTTGATCAAACACACACAAGACAAACCCTTTTTATAGGGCGGTCGAACTCATTCCTCCACCCGCAAGTCAGAATTGAGATCCGAATCAGAGACTGACTCAGTACCTCCAGAGGTATAATTTTCTATGGGAACTTGGAAGACTTTGATGTCACGACCTTTAGGAATTATTATATCATATTTACATAGTGAAGTATATTCTTATTCATATGATACATATCAAATGAGCGATATCAAATTAATTACGGAAAAAATAACACATTTTATAACAGGAAAGAAGCAATGTGATAACGAAAAACAAGATATGATAATGCATTGTAAGATACATACCGGTCGGTCTAATATCACTTGATCATACCAAGCCCAAATGAGCGCAGCTCTTTCGAATGAAGGCAGAAGTGTGTGAATGGTAAACGAGCACCGTTAAGATGAAAGTACTACTCTGCTCGAGCACACACGATACAAGCCCTTTTTTGGGGACAGTCGAACTCCATCGTCCATCCGCAAGTCAGAATTTAGATCCAAACCAGAGACCGACTTATCCCTGATTCAGTACCCTCAGAGGTATCATTTCTGATGGGAACTTGGAGGACTTTGCTGTCACGCCGTATGTAATGTGCCCCAACTGACATTAGCCAACATAGAGGTCTTTGGCCGAGACGAAAACAGAACTCACTGCTTTTCGATTACGAGACTGATGCCTCTACCAACCAAAATTACGACCCAAATTGGAAGCAATGAAAAGTTTGGCCATCTAAATCAATCTAAATAGACACATCCAAATTTTATGGAAACCTTTTAAAATATTTTTGAATTTATGCTTCTAATGAAAGTTTATTCATGAATTAGAATAATAATTAACCAGCATATAAGGAAAGATTATTTTCGGAATTTTTTGCTTAAACTTGCCAGGAATATAAAAAAAATACCACTTCAAAGCAAAATGAAAGAAAAAAATTAAAATCTTTGAAATTTTAAAGCTGAAAAGTTCATCAAATGACCTATTGTAAACGACTTGTTAACTGTGATATAAAAAATATTTAAATTGCTTGCGACGCGATTGAGCAATTAGACGCATTGATTCAACAGTTTAATTTAGTTATATCTAAATGCGGTTTTTAGAGCAACACACTCAATCAGTGATAATGAGGCCCCTTTGCTAAAGTGAGTTCTACTCCTTGATACAGCCTCAATAGAGTCAATTCAGTGACAATTTCAGTCACATGACAGACGTCACTGCGCATTTCCTTCGCTGCTCTAAGACGCCACATTCCCTTTCCTCTAACAAAGTACACAATGTAATCAGTGATAATGATTTTTGGTTCATTACTGTATATTGCATTTGTTTATTTCTTGTATGCAATCTATACTAAGTATTAAAATCCTTAAACAAATTGACTATGAGGTTGCCACATTTGTGATGATTTTCTTATATGAGGCATAAATCTCCACAATTAACTAAATTGAAAACACGAATGGAATTAGGTGTATTTGTCTGTAATCACAATAACTAAAAAAACTTTTAAGGTGTCCGACTACGTTAAAAACTCTGGTTATCGACCACATTGGCGATTTTTTTTTAAATTGTTTTTCTCTCATAATTCAGACTTTCCTCTTTCAGAAACAATTTATATTTTCTAGGAAAGGGAATACCGTAGTTTAAAATAATTTTTTTTAATTCCAATTTTTTCCTTTGAACGTAGTCGGATACCTTAACTAAACGTTTTAAATTCGGTGTGTAATATATTCACATCAAATTTGTTGATTTCGACCAAAAGTTGGACAAAACATTCTTGCAGGAATTTTGGCTTGTTATTTGTGCAAAGTGTAAGTGAACATAATACCTTAAAATGTGATAAACTAAACAAATGAAATATGAAACACAGTTTTAATATTTAAATAATTAGATTTTTTATCAAATTTTAAACCAAATCTGTAGGCAGTTTGACTACATTTTTTTTTCTTTTCATTTTTAAACCTGTAAACGCAATTTGTCGAAAACTTAAAACCTTAGATATAAGGAATGTGATAATACTTTCCGATGGTGTAATGCAAAGTTTTCATACCCAAAATCCAGCCAAATAAAAAGATACAATATTGTGAACAAAAATGTATATTCATTCATTACAAAATCGAATCAACAGCAATTTTTTGTTGTATGTTCCATGTTATGTTTCAAATACCCTGTATGTCTCTAAAATATGTATTTTGAAATTATTTTCTCATAATTTTAATTACCAGTATTTTCAGGAAAATAATTTTTTAATTTAATTCCGTTATATAAAATTCATATTTAGATTATTAAAAGTTTTTCTTTTGTATAATATTATATATATATATATATATATATATATTTTAATTTTCCCCTTAATTTCAATGCAGATTTTTAAGATAATTAATGTAATAAAATGGTAATTTGCAATAAAAATACAATTTCAGAAATATAATTTTTATGATTTTATAACACGATTATATATAGTAATTTTCATTAACCATAGTTTCTATTTATACATGATATTGGCAATTAGTAAGAGTTACAAACATTGTTTAGAAAATTATATAATCATTACTGAACAACTTATGCCACTATAGTATACAAATATTTTACGATCACTTTGATATTCAATTGGAAATAATTTAAAACAATCTACGAATTATATTTGCAAACTCTTACAATTTTTATGCGTTATGAATACAATTTTTTTTATCAAAATAAAAATATAAAAATTTAATTTAAAACGTGTTTTATAATTAAATAAAAGAATAAATTGGGTACATGAAAAATGCTGCAATAATTTAGTTTGATAGTAAAATTTTAATTAAAAATTTAATTAAGAATAAGATTTAAGAATAAAGATTAAGAAAAGATTTAGCAATTTGAGATGAAGATAAAGATTTAGCACTTTTTATAAAGTTCTAACTAATGTTACGATAGCTAAACTAATGTTATGATAGTATAAGAATGTTGTCAAATGGCATTTAACTAGCAGATTTAGAATTATTGAAATTAACACACGAATTTTATTTAAAACCTTTTACAATACTTGTTCATTACAAATTCATAAAAGAAAATTATCAAAAGTAAAATATAAAAAATTTAAAGAAGTTTGGTACTTAAATAAAACTGAAATTATACGTGAGAAATTGTCGTATCAATTTAAAATAAAAATTATTAAAATGCAAGCACAGGAAAAATTTTCACTAAAAAAGCAATTTCTTAGAAATAATATTAAACAAAACTTTTGTCCTTTTACACCACAAATTATTCTAATACACTTCTTTTCAATCTACAAATCCCTCTTACTACTATTTATATAAATATGCATTATTTATAATTTTTTTTGCTGTTCGTAATTTGTTTCATTGTTGGGTTTTTATAAATTATAAATTCATGCTAGCAAAGAATCCATAGTTTTGTATAAAATACAAATTCATGTTAGCATCGAATCTATACTTTTGTATAAAACGTGTACATTTTTTTTTCAACTCTTATGTCATTGTAGAATGACAAGTTAGCTTCTTACAGATCAAATTTTTTCCACATATCCATAAAAAAAAAGTCGAATATAATAATAATTTTTTATCTCTTATTGAAAAAAGGGATTTGTAAAAATTCTCGGCGCTTCAGAGATCAGAAGAATGCCAAATGTGAACACATCCCTTTTTTGTTCCAAAAAAGACGCCGGTATCCGTGATATTTCGGAACATCAGTCCGACTGATATCAAAAATAGATTTCCGAAATTGATTCATTCTGGAAAGTATCACCGAAAAATGCTGCTCGACGGCGGACCGACTTTTTCTCGGCCTGCGACCGGGGAATTCCAAATAGGCCGCTGGGAATATCTCTTGTCGCTTTTTTCTTTTGATCTTAAGAATAGAACTTCGGGAAAAAGGTTCGGCGAGTTTTTAAAATTAAAAATTGTTAAAGGTGTTGTCGAAAACCTTGCTGAAAAAGGCAAATTTTTTTGGAAAAAAAGAAAGCTCTTTACCATATTTATGTGGATATGTTTTCATGCACGATCTGCTTGGAAAATTCGGTTTTATGCGTTGAGAAGTTTCTTTTAAGGTAGCAACAATCACCTAGCAACGGGTTATTTTTGGAAAGAATGGGGAACTACTGATTTAAATGTTAGATCAATTGTTTATCATATGGTTTATTAATAGCATCCTTCCCAATAAAACCTTGTTTTATTATTTTAATTTTAAGAATTTGGTTTTTTTACTTTTTACGGTTTGCATATATATATATATATATATATATTATTTTGGAAATAAAACAAAAATTATTTCAGAATCAAATTAAAAATTTTAATTTTTTTTTAAATGCTCAATTGGATTTAGCTATTAATGCAGCTACTACTAAAACAGTGAAACTAGACTAATTAGTAATAAATATCTTTAAAAGAAAAAAAATAGAATCAAAATTAAATCAAATCAAATAAGAATCAGGGGAGAAAACTTTCTCAAGAGCAACTCTCAGGTAGGGATAGGGGGATTTTTTTCAAGAGAATTTTCTGTGAAGAATCTGGCTTTAGTCTAACAGAGGGTATTTTTGGGTCACGAGAGGTCCATACTGTTGGACTAAAGCAGATTCTTCACATAATAAAGCTGGTGAAATGACAACAAATTAATATGGGAAAAAAGCAAATATATATAAAAAAATCAGTTATATGTTTTTTCACGAAACTAAGGAGTAGCTTTCGAAGAATTTCGTAAAAATATCACATATTGTCAATTTCATTATTGCCTTAACTAATTATTTAGATTGTCTGCCACTAAAACTGGGTAATAAATTTGAAATTAGAACGCTTAGTGTGTTTACTATTTGCATAAGCGATGCCACAGATTTGCACACAAAAAATGTATAATATTAAAAAAATTGCGATATGAAATTTTTATTTTTATTTCTCTAAATGAAATGATTATAATCTATACTTAAAAATGATAAAGAGGATTATTTTGTAATTTAGATTTGTCGTTTGTTAATTTACCTTAGTTATTTTCTACGATAAAGAAACGTTGTTTACACTTTAAAAGAAAAAGATTTAGTTAAAATAAAATAATAACTTCGAAATATGCAACCTAATCTTTAATGTTTTTATTTTATTTTATTTAAAACATTGAATATTTTTATTAGGTAAATTACATCACTTGGAATTGACAAAAGAAGCACAGTCTTATCTAATAGTTTATGGACTTAAAAAACTTTAATTGTGTCATTATATCAAGAATTTAAATCTAAAAGTTTCGGTCAAGGTTTTGACCTTAAATTATATTAAGTCATAGGGCAATTACTTCAATTTTTTTTATAATCAAATATGTTTCTTGGTATTATTGCCTTTTTAATGATTTTTTTTTAAATTACAGATTCAACAGTCGATATTCTGATGAGAATGCACTACCGATTATCTAAAATCAGGTGAGTTTCTATTTAATATCAATACTCGCAAAGAGCATATTTTTATTAGCTCAATGTATCCGAAGAAGAACCTAAACTAATATAGGGAAATAAATTAATCCAAGCAATAATCCTATTGCGTCATATATATATATATATACAAGAACAAGAAGTTTTTTATGGAAGTAGATAATTAAATTAACGGAAAATTTTCATACGTTTCGGTGTTGGTCAGCCGTGCGGGATTAATAACTATAAAAATTTTAATAAAATATTTTATGTATTTTGGTCATAATGACTACATGGAGAAAAATTTTAAGTTCCTAAGTTTGATACATATATAATTCAGTCTATTTTAGAAGCTATATTCGGTTTTTGAATATTTTTTTTATTTCTGTTTCGTCTCTTAAAATTTTAACTTTGGTGCAACAAAAGTAGAAGTGATAAGTAGAAGTGAGAGTGACTTCAAATAAATACAAAAATTTCTTTGCTGAAGCTTAATTTCTTTCTTTTTCTGCCTCAAAATTTGAATACAGAATCGTTCTGCATTAAAGTCGTACGCTTACAAAAATAATATTTTTATGCTAATTTCTGATTATCTAAGGGATTATTTAATAGCAATTTCTCTGATTCTAAATAAAATTCAGTTTACTACATTAAGAAATGTCGTTTTAAATATAGATAAAAGTACCGATGATCTGTATAAAAATTTTAAATTCTTAATTCATTAAATTATTTTTAACTCAAATAATAATAAGTAATAAAAAATGGATAATAATGGTAATTATTAATAATAATAATAGAAATAAATATTAAGTTCATAGCATATGATTCTTTTTTCATTCATATCATTTTTTTTTTCCAATTAGAGGCATGTATCCGCTATTAACTGTTTACAAATTAGTTATTGGGATCCAATTATATTAAACACTACTTATATATATCATTAATTTGTATTGAATTGTTTCTATCATGTTTTCCATACGCCAATCATTCATTAGAAAACGCATTTAAAAACGTATTCCCACATTAGTTCAAAAATGAGCATTAGAAACTTACATTGTTTTCAAGAATTTATAAAAGAATAGCCTAAAATAAGCAAAATATGTTTAAGTCGATAGTATTATGAAACTAAGCATACGTGCCTTTTATTTTAAGTTAGAATCATCAGATATTATTTTCTGATGATTCTAAGTTAAAGTAAAGTAAATTATTCATTTTGGTTTTAAATTATAGCTTTTTTTCATTTTCTAACAGGAATAAAAATAGATATAAGTGTATTAATATCAGATCACTTGACCGAAAGATATCAATTTCGGTACAAATATATATTAAAAGGTGAAAATGTGCTTTTTAGAGCAATATTTTAAATTTTTATTAATTAGAAATCAGCTACATTTGGATTTATTTTGCGAAAAAACAACAACAAAAAAAAAGAAATATTTTCTGTTATAATTTACATTTAGAATAAGAACATCAAACTATAATACGAAATTTAAGTATAATTAAAAGATAGATAAGTTTACTTATTTGCCTTATTATGGTGTTGGACTTAATTCCTTTAGGAAGGATTACTTTTCTAGGGAACATAACATTAGGAACATATATATAAAGTTATTAAAATAACAAGGCTCCAATGTTTCTCACATTAACAATTTATGATTAAAATCGCATTGATAAAATTACAAGCATCAAGTTATGCATATCTAATTTAATTAAGTTAAACAAATCTTCTCAGTGAACATGCATTTTGTTAAAGCCATCTAATTAGAAATAAAGCCAAGTAATTTAGCAATGCAAGATAAATTAGGACTTTTATAGGAATTTTTTATAACCTCTCAAACAGTGTATTATAAAAATAAATTGTACGTTGCAAATGAAACGGTACACATTTCAGTACAATTTGCAATGAGTACACATTTCAGTACAATTTGCAGTTACTACACATTTCAGTACAATTTGTAGTGAGTACATATTTCAGTATAATTTGCAATAAGTACACATTTCAGTGCAATTTGTATAGTATACAAATAGTATATCATAAAATAAATTGTAGGCTGTCAATCAAACGGTGCACTTTTCAGTTCAATTTGCAATGAGTACACATTTCAGTACAATTTAAAATTTGTGAATGAGAAATGAAACGCAAAATTTTTATAAAAAGGTGGTTGATTCTTGATTGCAAAACTAAATCCGAATATTCCCCAAAGTAAAGGTATTTATATCTTTTTTTTTTATTATTCAGCAACTTCTTGGAAGTTTTTCCCTCAATTCTTCTTATCTCCCAAAATGAAACTTCTTTTTTTTATTCCTTTACTTATTTATCTTAGTCATACTCAATGCTCAGTTCTCCAACACACACCATTCTTTACTTAATTCAGAAATCGAGGGAAAAACAACTGAAATATTAAAAAACTGGAATTGCGAGAGTTTATTCAGGCGAAATTTTATCAACTTAAATGCACGACTTTCAAAATTCGCGAAAGAAAGCAAATCATGTTACACACACAGAGAGAGGCATTGGATGCCTTTTTTATAAATTTTTGAAAAGAAGACTTCATTCTTTGTTGGCAGAGTAAAGCAGGCGAGTAAATATTCCAAAAGCGATAAATTTGTCAAGGAAGAAGGGCTTTGGAAATTAAAGAAGAATCTGGATTCCTTTTCTCTTCTTTTTTTTTTCTTTATTTAAGAGACGTTTATCTTTTTCACTGGGTATTACAACATTTGAATTTGCACTCAAATCTGGCATCATTCGTGAAAGAATGACGGCTTAAACTTCTTGGCTCAATATCTGTGAAATATGACTCCAAGATGGCGTGGAAAAAATAAAAATGGCATAAAGGCCTACTATGACGTTTTATTTAATCAAACGTTCACGTGATTTTCGTCAAATGCGCTACAGCAATTTAATTTTGGGATACATTGTATACTTTGTTAGAGAAAAAGGGAACGTGACGCCATAGAGCAGAGAAGGAATTGCGCAGTGACGTCTGTCATGTGACTGAAATTGATACTGAATTGCAGCTGTATTAAGAAGTAGAACTCACTGCAGGAAAGGGCCCTGGTGGTAAGGACTCGGCTTCGGAAATGGAATGTTCGAAACCCAATTCCGCAGAAAATAAAAACGTCTTTTAAACCCGTCTGGTGGGCGTATAATACGACGGGCCAATCATCTTCCTTTGATGCTGTATGGTGTGGAAATTTGGAGCCAGCGCAGGTGTCGTCCTTGACATCTGACTGCAGTTGAAAAATTATGAGGTCCTTCCTAAAACATCTCTATTGTTGCTTTAAAACTATTTGCTTAGATATAACTAAACTAATCTGAAACATTGCATCAAAGATTTGCTGCTAAACTGACTGGGTAGATTGAGTTTGGTGTCAATACATATACTCACTTAATAAGCGAAATACAATGTTGTTGTGTATGCCGATGATGGCTCTACACTTGATGATGAGAAATGAACAGTAAGTTTCGGGGTAATTAATCGAAATAAACAAAGGAATTGCGGTGTAACTAAAATGATGACGCTTCTATACTATGCGGTTTATTGCAATGAGAAGGGGCATGGAGCAACCCGCTACATCGCGTCCAAGTTCAAAATCTCTTTCTGACAGATCATGACCCGCTCAGTTACAAAAAAGGAGCAACATTAGAATGGGTGTCCGCCAACTTGGCGCGTTGGTTGGAAAGTACAGAATGAAATATCGTTTTCTCAGTTATTTTTAATCATAATAACCAGTTAAATTCTCTGTAAATTGTGGCATGAAAACTGCATAATGAAAAACAATCTATCAAAACTTCCTACAAGGTAGACTTCTTTTGTACCTAAAAGCTACTGAATTTGGTAAGTGTTAAGCTTTTTAATTCGTAAACTGCTTCTATAAAGCTTTTCTAAAAATATTTATTAATTTTTAATAATAAAAATTTTACTCCCATTTCTAGCATTATTCATATTAACAGTAAATATGCTCTGATACTTACATTTTTATTTTGCTTTAAAATAAAAAAATAACTTTCCAAGTTTTATTTATATTACCAAA